>ML813533.1:104390-125332 GCA_009831015.1 Picea engelmannii | reverse complement strand
TAATCGTGGGTATACCCTCCAAGGAGCCCGAGTGAGTTTGGTCAACGTCAATTCCAGGTACTGTGAAGACTTTCCCCTCCACAGTCACCTCAGGTAAGAACCTAGAAAGATAGGCCACTAAGGTCACCACCAACAACAATAAAACCTGGGGGAACAGTCGACAGTCCGATCCACACGCAAGGGCAGGGTATCTAGCCCGAAATCAACTCAAAAGGCTTCCACTCATCATTGTGGGTATACCTCCGAGTGATCCCCATAATACGTGCAATCTCTACATTGATATCAACAAAGTAGGGTGAGTAACTCTGCCAATATCAATGCGACCTCATGCTTGACCCTTGTGTGAGAAGGGCTTCCCAGGACAAGATGTTGCAAATGGAATTTAACACTCCCTAACACAAGATGCTATTGTGTGTTTTGTTCTTTTGGAGAGTGTATCTCTCTTCCTACTCCAAAGCGCTATCCTAGCTAAATGTTGGTGTAATAGAGCCCTAGAAAAGAGTTACTAGATAAATTTTATAATTGCGCAGTGTTATTAAGAGTTGTTGTTTACTCAAAGGCAACGAAGATGAAACTTATGTTGTATGACTCTGACCCAACAATGCATGGATGAGAATGAAATAGATCACTTTGCATTCAATGAAGCCTGTGTATGGGAGAGAGAGAAATTTTTTCCAGATCAACCATGAACTACAATGTAAAATTTCCTTTAAAATGCAAATGCAACCAATCACATATCAACAACAATTCTCTATTGTGTCTTTTTCAATAACTTCAACAAGTGATTTTCAATGTTTTTCGAAAACGAAAATGATTTTTTGAAAGAAAAACGTTTGTTCACTTTTCAAAAAGGACCCACACTATGATAGTAAGAGTACTGAAAATCAAAAACCAATGAACAATCAATGACAAAAACCCAATCAACTCTTTCAATGAAAACAAAAATAAAAAGAAAACCAATACAATCTTTCAATTGCATGAGAAAAATGTTTTTTCAAACAATAAGAAAATGATAAAGACCAAGAAACTCAACTTTCAACCGATCACCGGTTCTTAACTAATCAAACACAATCAGATTCCAAAATCAGAGAGTATGGTTTTGCCAAGAAAAGTCAAGAAACGAAAGTCAAGACAAAAATGACGAAGAGCATTGAAATCCTAAGATTGTTCATGCACGCAAACGAAGAGAAGAAAGACATCAATCAATGGTCCAAGAAACTCTTATGAGGCACCTAGACTGATCTGGGCAGTTGAAGATGCCAAAACTCAAATCCAAATTTTTGAAAAAATGAGTTCGCAGGCTAGCAATACTACACAGTGCGAGAATTAGTGATTCTCACAGGTGACCCTTTAGCAGAGTGCGAGAACCTCGCACTAAACCTAAAGGCAGAATGTGAACTCTACCAATTCTCACAGGCTGCATTGAAGTGCAGTGCGAGAATGTCTGAACATAGTCAAAATTTTGGAAAATGAAGCAAAATTTGAAAAGGCCTCTGGACCCAGAGGGTCTATCAGGATATCCTAAAGACTCAGAGATTGATAGGACAGGAGAAAAGTAAAACAAGAGAAAATGGCCACAGAAAAACACCAAAGGCCACAAAGAAAATGGATTGTTCCCTAGTGGAGTCGCCAATTTTGTTATCGGACTAATCGGTAGGTGCGAACACTAACAGATCTCCCTAGATCCACCTGGATCTAGAACAAAACAGGACAGGACATGACTCTTTCCCTAAGTTTTGACCATTGAATCAACTAGAAGGAAGGAATAAGTAACATACCTTTATATCGCTTCCTAGGGTCTTTGTTTCTCTTGCTTTGCTCCGGTGCTCTCGTGAGGTCAAGACCAGGACAACACAAACCAACCAAAGTGAAGATAGCACAATATATTCAATTGTCAACCTATGTGTATGATCAAGGAATTACACAATAAAGTGGAAATAGCTTTATGGGAAAGGTACATGCCACTGTATCATATTAATGGAAATTAAAGATTACAACCTGAGCCTTGATGTCGCAAACTTCGTTTCGATGGCTCTTAGCTCCAACACACACACTTGCTCAATCCTTGTATGAAGAAGATCAAATCCTCTTGATAGACTTGCTAGAGTCTCCAAGCTGTTGTTCAGGCTAAGTCCTTCACACAATTCTTTTCACCAATTCTCCAATGAATCTTGCTTAACCTTTTCCATGAGAATTCCCTCAATATATAGGAGAGAATGAATTAGTTACTTGGATAAGAATGATCCCAAAATATCATGGAATCTAGTACTAGGATAACCATTCGAATGCCAACCCATCCTTCTAGAAGATTCCCTTCTAGAAACATCGAGAATTCATTTGTTTCCATGCTTTAGGAAGAGTTCGCACCCTAGCTATTCAACACAGTGCGAGAAGTTCGCACCCTGGCTTAAGCCAGCCTGCGAGAATCAGTCATTCTCGCACCCAAATGTATTAGCAGCCTGTGAACCTTCTTCAAAAATGAGTTTTCTGGGAAGAGATGAAAGTAACTCTTCACAGGAGAAAGTTCTTATGAAGAGCCTGATTACACCATCATCAATACATCATCATGACGACCAAAATCATGGGTAACAAACCAAGTACTATCTAAATTTTTCCAAGGCATGCATGATGGTGAGCATTTCCTTGTCGTAGATGAAGTAGAGTCTCTCTAACTCTATGAGTTTCCTACTCTCATATGCTATCATATGTATATGCTACATTAGAACTACTCCTACACCCTCACCCGATGCATCACACTCAAGCATAAAGGGCTGAGTGAAATTAGGAAGTGCTAAAATTGAGCAAGTGCTCATCACTTCCTTCATCCTATGAAATGTCTTTTGGGACTCGTCTGTCCACCTGAATGCCCCTTTCTTCTTGATATCTGTGAGTGGTGTAGCCAACTATGAGAATCCCTTTACAAACTGTTGGTAGTAGCTGCATATCCTGAATAAACCACAGAACTCTATAAGGTTCTTAGGTGGTGGACAAACCAATATGGACTGGATATTCTCCCTATGTACTTGTACCCTCTATGCACTAATCACATGGCCCAAATATAATATCTCTATCATGATGAACTCACATTTTGACTCAGCATACAACGATTTCTCCTCCATGATGCCCAAAATCTCATTCAAATGCTCCAAGTGCTCCTCTCATGTCCTACTGTATATAAGAACATCATCGAAGAACACCAATAAGAATTTCCATAGTTTCATTGTCAAAATGTGATTCATGCAAGACTAGAATGTAGTTGGTGCATTGGTTAATACAAATGGCATGACTAGGAACTCATAATGTCCATAGTGGCACCTGAAAGCAGTCTTATGGACATCCTGCTCTCAAAATATGATCTGATGATATCTGAATCGAAGATCAATCTTTGAAAAATACATTGCTCCATACAACTCATCCAAAAGCTCATCGATCCTAGGATAGGGTACATGTTCTTGATCATCTTCCTATTCAGATCCATGTAGTCAATGCACATCATCATGGTTTTGTCCTTCTTCTTGACCAAGACAACTAAATAAGTGAAAGGAGTGGAACTAGGTCTGATATGCCCCATCTCTAGTAACTCCTTTATAGCCTTCTCAATTTCATCCTTGAATTTCTTTGGATGTCTATAGGGAGTATTGATCACATGTTTTTCTCCCTCCTCCAACTCAATGGTGTGCTCAAATCTCCTATTAGGTGGTCTCCCTGGAGGTATCTATCCAAACACCTTGTCGTGCTTACTCAATAACACTTGAATATCTATAGGATGATGTTGTCGACCCTCTGTTTTTTCTTGAGCTATAATCAAGCACTCAGTTGCACATGCTACATCTACATGCCTAAAAATAGCCTCCATCCTTTTGGTTGACAAAATATTAGGGTCACCATTTGACATGCCCCTCAGAACAACCTTCTTTCCATTGACTATATGGAATCTCATCTCCATTGCTTGGTAATTCATTGTAATTTCCCCTAAATAATGAAGTCATTGAACACCCAAAACTATATTAGTGTCTGCCAAATCAACCACATAGAAATCGTCATTCAAAGTATAGTTTCCCAATGTCACAACCAACCTCAAAATATTTCGTGTGCATGTTATATTAAATCCATCAACAACTACCACATTGAACCCCTCAAAGTCCTCTGTAGCATTGCATCTCTTGGCCACCAAAGTTGTATCAATGAAATTGTGGTTCACCTCACCATCAATCAAAGTTTTAGCATGTTGTCCCCATAGCACTCCTATGACTCTGAAAGTGTAGTATCTAGGGGTTCTTGATAGAGTGGCAATAGTCCCACCCTTGGCCTCACAAGGGTGCTCATCACTCAAGTCTCTCTACTCGTTTCCTTTTCATTTTGTAGCTTCCTCCTCTTCCTCATCATCATTTGAGTGCACCTCTATATAATGTACCTTTCCCTTCCCCATGCACCTGTTTCACGACTCCCAAGGCTCTTTGCAATTGAAGCAAAGCTTATTTCTTCTAAACTCATTACAATTCACCTCATCCAAATTATTCTTTATGGTTCACTTCTTCTGAAAATGTTTCTTATCTTTGTTTTTCTGGAGAATGAAATAATTGGAGAAAGGTTTATTCTTTAGGACCTCATCCTCCATGTCCCATGTCTTGATGATGACGTCCTATAAAGACTCTATTTTTAAGGCTTTAACCCAACCACATAGTGGCTCAGATAGTCCTTCCATGAACAACAAGACTAGCATATTCTCATATATATATGTCACTGTGACTGCAAGCCTCTGAAACTCTGTAATGTAGGCATTCGATGTCCCAACCTGTTTGAGTTGTGGCAACTCTCTGAAATGCAATTTTGGATCCTTTTTTTCAAACTGCTTCATCAACCTCTATGTTAAGTCTAGATAGGAAGTAATGTTGACATGTCTCATAGTGACCAATCCATGGTACCACCACTCATGGGCCTCTCCATCTAAATGAAATGTAGTGAATTTAATCGCTTCTTCCTTCGTCATATGGTTGATTTGGAAGCAGGTGTCCAAATTCTGTACCCATTCTCTAGCTATGCACTTGTTCTAACCATCAAATGAAGGAATGGTTATCTTCCCAACCCTTGTCATGAGATCAAGGTTCTATTGACCCATGTTGAAATCCCTTGGTCTGTTTCTGTATTTGATAGTACAATAGTCCTGTAATGAGATGAATACCTGGAACTCATCACCAAGAGCCCTATACTCCCTCAAGTAATCATTAAAGTCTTCACCTTTTCCTGGCTACTCTTGATTTCCTGTGTGCTTCTCTCCCAAGATTTGAGGAAAAAGAAGTCTAGGAATAACTCTACTGGTGGTCCTAATGTGGTTTTGTGTGGGGATATTATTATTCCCGCCTTCCGCATGATTCCCATTAGAACCCCCTACACCATTATTGCTCGCATGGTTTTGAAAACAATTGTAAATCAACTAATCTTTGGAGTTGGGATAAGAAGAAACTCCTCTTTGAGACTCTTGTTACACCTATTATTCTTTATGGATGTGAAGTTAGGGGCTATATTATCTCTCATGAATCTTGGAGAAAGATAGAGAAAATAAAAAAGAATTTTATAACCTATAATCTAAAAATTAAAGGAAATACACCCTATCCCATCCTCCTCTTAGAAACACGCCTCTCCCCCATTGACAAGACAACTATGACTAGATACCTAATGTATAAGAACAAGTTAAACAACATGGAAGACAAGAGGATTCCTAAAATTGCTTCAAAATCAATTCGTAACCACCATAAACTCAAGCAAGGATGGCATAAGCATGCTCGGTCTTCGATAAAATATTGGGGAACACCATTTTGCAGAATAAAGATACTATTAAAAATATTGTCAAATCAAAATTTAAGGAGAAAATGTGGTGTGATAAAGAGTTAGATGAAAAGAGAAAATTAAGGTATTATAAGGATGTAATCAACCATAATCTAGAAGATCAAAATTATCTATTTGTTTTGAAAAGTGTAAAAAAAAAAAAAAACATTGCCAAGTGATCTAGGTGGATATTGGTGGCCACCCACCTATTCCAACTAGCTCCTTTTGTCAATTTTTAGTTCAACACGTTCTTTTGTACTTCTTTGTAATTGTGGGTTCTACCCTTCCTGGGTTATTTGAATCCATACACATCTTCCAGGTGGATATTGGTGGCCTCCCACCTAATCTAACTGGATTATTTTGTATGTATTCATGTCAACACATCTTATTGTACTTCCAGGGCCATTTTGGGGCCCTAATCAGTGTTATTTTGGCTCACCACAGTCAAACTGTAGACAGAGTCATATTTTGATGACTTAATGCGTAGTTCTCAAAAATACCTTTCCAACGTGCTATCACGCGCCTAAAACAGAGATCGTAGGCAAAATTTACGACCCCCAAAAGTTAATGTACTAACTTACCCAAACGTGGGCCATATGAATTTTGGTGTTTCATCTCCTGGGGTTAGGTTTTTGGATGTGTAGGGTTTTGGCATTCATGTTTAACACAAAAAGGCATTCAAAGCCTCATTGTAATAATCTTCTTGCGAATGAGCATAGTCGTCACTTCTCTTCTCAAAGATAAAGCTGCCACCATTCTAGCGAGTCTTGCACTCTATATTTTTACAGTCTCTTTACAATTATTTCATTAATAGAAATCAAGTGTTGTTGTATTTCTCTTTTTCTGGAAATTTTCATGAGTGTTTCATCATAATATCTCTTCTTTCATTTCTTTCCGAACATAATCTGGATCAATGGTATTAGAGCAGGCTGCTCTTGATCATTTTTCAGCACATGTCCCCGACAAGGTTCAAGTATAGCCAGTTGGGTCTCAAGTTTTTTTCTCTTGAGGACAATCACTCTTGCACACCTAAGAAACCATCGATGGCAGCATAAAAAAAAAAGACGATGAAGCAAAATATCTATTAACATGTTACTTGAGCAAGCTCTCACATGAAAGATGGACGAAATGATGGAGTATTTTGCACACATTCTTCAACGCCTTCCGATAGCAACATGTACATCTTCATCAAGAGGCCATTTTGGAGGAACCTCTCCCTTAAAGGTACAAGTTAATTTTTATATTCCAATATTTGAAGGTTAGATAGATGTGGGTGCCCTAGAAAATTGGTTAAATATATTAGAAGATTATTTCTTTGTTCAATTTTTTTCCGACAAGGAAAATATCACCTTCGCACTCCTTGAGGATCTCCCCCATGTCAAACATTGGTGGGAAACTTACTGGGATCAAAGTTCCAGAGGGGAATCTGGAATATATGGGGTCGATCCCACTTGGGATTTTTTTGTGGATGCGATCAAAGAACAATACTATCTCATTGATAACTATGAAGACCATTACATGAGATGGACCACATTGTGGAAAGAGAAGAGCCAAACAGTGCCCAATTTCACAAATACTTTCCATACCTTTCACACCAAGATGGGTAGCAAGGACTCTGAGGGACATTTGGTTCTGAAATACCGCGGGGCTCTGCATAGGTACATTCAAACCAAAATGGATTTCCTAAACATCTCATCATTGGGAGCTTCCTATCGATATGTTGTCAAAATCGAGTAGAAATTTAGGCACCAGAACAAATGGGAATTCAGGTCTACAAATCTGAAACAACCAAAGCACGGAAGGGAAGACAAAGAATGACACTAGGAAGTGGTCTGACTTCCACAAAATCCCCTGGCACAACACCGATGAATGTCGCTCGAAACAGTCATTGGTGGCCGAGGTCAAAGACACAGAGCCGAACCCTGATTTAAAATCTGATCTAGAAAATATTGAAAGAAGACAAATCATCGACACAGACCCCACTACCATTGTCAAGACCGCAACATTTCAACCAGAAGAATCATTAGATCCTGAAGAGGGGGAGCACCTCTTCCATTCACAGATGTGGGTGAAGGGGACCCCGTTGCATTTCATTGTTGATAATGACAGCCAGAAGAACCTCATCTCAGATAAGGCTGTCAAGAAGTTGGGGTTGTCGACAACACCACACCTGCAACCATACAACATCAGGTGGCTTCACCGGGGACAATATCTCTTTGTCAGCCAATAATGTCACATGTCCTATGGCATCCATCCCTTCAAGGATGAGGTAGTGTGTGATGTTTCCCCTCTTGATGTCTGTGATGTTTTTTTGGGCCAACCATATATGTGGAGACGTTATGTTGTCTATGAGTCTAGACCCCATAGTGTCATTATTACTCAGGGAAGTCAACTCTCTCAGATACCAGAGGTAGTTCTGACTACTGCTCCACCAAAACAGTGCCACAAGGTAATCTCTCATACTTCAAAATTCATCCTCTTCACAGTCTGTTCAAAGGATGCATAGAAGACTGCTACAATCATTGTATCCTCAACACCTTCTATCCAACAAAAAAAAAGTGTTTCTTCACCCACAATGGTGCCTACACAATGCCTTGTCAAACCCGTATATAACAGATTGGTGGAGCATATTCAACCCCGCCAACAACATGTTTGTGACAGTCTTCCACAGACCAAGCAACACAACTTCTCCAAAAAATCACACAACTCACCAAGATTTAAATTCAAAAAATTCTTTCCCCTCTTCCCTGGGCACTCAACGCAATGGAGACAATTGCTTCGTAAGGGGGGGAGGATTGATCCAAGTGGATATTGGTTTCCACCCACCTATTCCAACTGACTCATTTTGTCAGTTTTTAGTTCAACACATTCTTTTGTACTTCTTTGTAATTGTGGGTTCTACTCTTCCAGTGTTGTCTGAAGCCCTACACATCTTCCAAGTGGATATTTGTAGCGTCCCACCTAATCTAACTGACTTATTTTGTATGTATTAATGTCAACACATCTTGTTTTACTTCCAGTGCCGGTTTGGGGCCCTAAACAATGTTATTTTGGCTTGCCACAATAAAATTATATATGGAGTCAGAGTTTGATGGTGTAATGCATAGTTCTCGAAAAGACCTTTCCAACGGGCCATCACGTTCCTAAAGCGAAGGTCGTATGCAAAACTTACGACCCCGATAAGTTAATGTACTAACTTACCCAAACGGGGCCCACATGGTTTTTGGTGTTTCATCTCCTAGGGTTAGGTTTTTGGATGTCTAGGGTTTTGGAATTCCTGTTTAACATAAAAGGGCCTTCGTAGCCTCATTGTAATCATCTTCTTGTGAATGAGCGTAGCCATCACATCTCTTCTCAGAGATAAAGCTGTCACCATTCTAGCGAGTCTTACACTCTGTATTTTTACAATCTCTTTACAATTATTTCATTAATAGAAATCAAGTATTGTTGTATTTCTCAGTTTCTGGCAATTTTCATGAGTGTTTCATTGTAATATCTCTTCTTTCATTTTGTTTTGAACATAATCTGGATCACTAAGATAAGAACAAATTCTCACGAGCTCCATAGTAAAACTAAGCATTGGTCAAATCCTAAAATGCCATGGAATGAAAGAGTGTGTCACCTTTGTGACACTAAGAAGGTTGAAGATGAAAATCACTTTCTCTTAGATTGTCCAGCCAATACCCAGATTAGATCTCATTTTCAAAATATGTGTCACACTACCAACCTTCCTAACCTCTTAACTCAACAAAACTATGATGATCTTGAAAAGCTTCTCTTAATGCTTTTCGAGCACAAAAACAAAATTCTAAAGAATCACAAGTAATCACTTACCCTCTTAAGGTCTGATAGACCAATTCGGTCTTAGTGGATGTTAATCATCATCATCAATTCTACTACTACTAATAAAAATAACAAAAGTAATAATAATAATAATAAAATTAACCAAAAATAACAATTAAAAAATTAATTATAGTTACATTACAAACTTGACATTAAAATGATGTTTTTACATTAATTCGATGAAATGTATTTATTATAATGTTAAAAAATATTTTCAAAAAGACACAATGTGATGCAAAAGTTCTATATTTTGACACAACAACGACGTTAATTCATCTCAAATCAATGATAGATAAATGAAAACATGAACATTTACACATAATTTCAATGAGAAGATCAACTCACTATAGTGTTAACATGACACACCTAACATGTATTATGCAACAGAAACAAACAACTTTTTTTTTTTTCATTTTTTACAATATTAAATGAATACAATATCATATCTACTTTTTACATCAAATTTTTCATCACAACATGATACCTATTTTTCGATTAAAAAATGTGACATAATAATGTGAAAATACTATATATCCACTTGCATTGTGTTTTGCATAATAAAAACTTGATTTTTTCCCCCCAAAAAAAATTACACTACACTATGCTACTAAAAGAGATGCAAATACCTTGTATTGTAGTAATATATAAATGAAAGAAATTTAACTATATCTAAACATTAACCACTTAAATGCAAAAATGTTAATCAATTAAATTTTATTTATCATCTCCATTATTCTTAATTGATTTTATTAAATTTTATTTATCAACTCCATTATCCTTAATTGATTTTTCCTTTAGCATGGCAATAGTATTGATTCTCAAAGATATATATTGATAAATAAAATCATGTCGCAAGCAAATAAAAAATCACTATTCAATACATGTCACAAGCAAATAAAAAATTACTATTCAATGCATGTGGGTAAAAAAAATGGGTCTTAATGTTTTAAGAAAACATATAACTCTTTCTTTTCAAGCTTTTACCGAGAAACTTAATAAATAAAAGATAAATTGAATTAAAATATTTACATCATCAATAACAACACTTGGTTAATTGTCAAAGTGTTATTATCCCCACTAAAACTCAAATCTCTTCCATATACACATTACTTATAATTAAGATTAAATGTAAATCTTAAACCAATTTATAAAATAAATTCACTCATTACAATAATTTAGTCAAATTTTTTTTTTTACAATACCACTTTTATATCTATATTTATATATCTATATCTATATCTATTATAAAATTTGTCATATATATATATATATATGAAAGTTTGAGATATTTGTGTATAAAACTTCACCACGTGACAATTTTATGTTTATCCCAACTTTGATGGAGAAGAATGCATACTTCTGTCTCAAACAATATGCTTTTGTTAATGGAAAGTTGTCTCATTTCAAGGCATCCTTACTTCACAATATGATTGTTGGAAATAATAATATATTTTAAATTTATATAATTTAATTATATTTGAGGTTTAGTGAAAGTAGTTAGATTTAAAAGGAAAAAAAGTGGAGTTTTTAAAATTATGCAAATTATTTTAAAATGTTTAATATAATATATTTAATTTAAAAGTATTTACTATTTTGATGATAATGATGATTAATGTTCACCGAGACTGAATTGGTTTATCGGATTTTAAGAGGATAAGTGATTTTTTAGAATTTTGTTTCTGTGCTAAAAAAGCATTAAGAGAAGCTTTCCAACATCACCATAGTTTTGTTGAGTTAAGAGGTTATGAAGGTTGGTAGTGTGACAAATATTTTGAAAATGAGATCTAATGTGGGTATAGGCTGGACAATCTAAGAGAAAGTGTTTTTCATCTTCAACCTTCTTAGTTTCACAAATGTGACACACTCTTTCATCCCATGGCATTTTAGGAATTGACCAACACCCAATTTCACTATGGAGCTCGTGAGAATTTGTTCTTATCTTAGCAATGCTTATTTTTTTCTTTACACTTGTCAAAACATATAGATAATTTTGATCTTCTAGGTTAGGTTTGATGACATCCTTATAATACCTTAACTTTTTTTTTCCTTTAACTCTTTATCACACCACATTTTCTCCTTAAATTTTGATTTGATGATATTTTTAACAGTATCTTTATTCTGCAAAATGGTGTCTTCCATGATTCCCCAATAGTTTAGCCAAGACTGGTGATCCAGGATCTTTTCATCGTGACTTATAAAGAATTGCATTAAATGAGCATAAATTAAAGTGCACCATTAAAGAAAGGAAAAATCAAAATGAAGAGACATAAGCATCAGATATGAACACAAAAACTTGATAACAGAGTTCGTCCCTGGTGGACTACGTCTCTGGGTCCTTCTCTCAAATGGGTAGGCTCTTTCATTAACTTAACAACAGAATTTTGCAAACACATAAATATACCTCATTTTGAAATCAAACTGCAGAAATAATGATCAGATCAACAAACAAACATCACCACTGAATTTGTGGCGTCAAATTACCCAAAAATGACCGTCTCCACGCTCCGATTTGAATCTAGCACTCCCAAGCCCAAGAAGAGTTCCATCTCGGTTTTTGTGCCCTCTTCAACCTGCAATAATGACCGTACCTCCTCGAAATCTGTGCCTGCAGGTCGTACAGTTCGCACCACCTTTTCGTAGTTGGGTGGATTGCACCTTTTAAGTAATAAACGTGGCCAGATGTACCAAGAGGTACCCATGTCATATTGGTTATGGGCAGATGTATTAAGGTTTGGGCATATGCAGAGGTTCCTGGGTCGAATCCCACAGACTTCATTTTTGGTACGTTGGTTATATTATTTTCCATATATAAAGATATGCCACTAACTTTAGTGGAGTCGCTAGAAGTCCTTCCAACTTGCTGCTAAAGTTGGTGTGGTCTGCCAGATTTGGCAGTCCTGCTAATTTTTGTTTTTGAAATTCGTTCACAGGTTGTCATTGGGCGTTTCCTGCCTGCCACGTGGCATCCCTTGATTGGGCCGCATGGCATCCCCTCATTGGGCCATGCTTCCCCTACCAAATTACCACACCACGTCATCTCCACATCAACATGCCATGTCAGTCGTACGGACTGTACAGACTGCCACGTGGCACAATCCGACTAGTCCATGGATCAGTCTAAAAAGCCAATAACCGAGTGACAGATGGCAACCTCTAGTGCTTCCATGTCATCATGCTAACATCAACATGCCATGTGTCACTTTCCTTCTCTCCTACATGCATTGTATGGATGATGACATCATCCGTATGGATGATGACGTCAGCAGTACGAATGTTGACTCATCCCCTGCTGACTGGGCTAGGTTGACCAAACTTTGACCGCGAATATATTTCAATCCGTAACTCTATTTAATGAGCCATTTGCACCGTTAGAAATATTGTGACGCGCTCTTCGTGATCATGTCATTTTCAATGAGTTTTGAGAACTTTGAATTTTTTCCCTTTCTATATCTGCTGGAGCCATTCCGAGCGTTATGAGTTGCCTCTGTGAGTTCTAAGTTATTCTTAGCCTTCTCTAGATTCTGTTTGGATCACACCTTCCCACTTAGAGCTTTTTGGACCACTAAAATATTTCATCAATCAACTGGTAAGTGAGGGAAGAGTCCCCTCATTTTGTCCTTCTCGATCCAGTTTGCCTTGCTTGGATGTGTGCCTTTTAGGCCTACTCGAAGATAATCAACATCACCCTTGCGTGAAGTCCTCATCCTCCTGTCCAGGATGATATATTCCTGTAGCTCATCCAAGTACTCAGGTGAAAACTCATCAACTGAAGGTATTGAAACTTCCTCATCTTGATCCATGATCATGGGAGGCTAAAAAAGTTTTAAGTTTTCAACATTCACAACTAATTAAATATGCATATAAGGTAGAAGATCCAGATGAAAAGCATTGGTACCACTTTTCTCCAAGATAATGAAGGGTCCATAATGAATGGGCTTGAGTTTCGTTCCTTCGCCCTTCAATCTCTCCTTGTTGATGTGAAGACATACCCGATCTTCAACCTGGAACTGATGATCAACCATGTGCTTGTCATGTCAAGCTTTATATTGTGCTTGAATTTTCTCCAATTGTTCCCTGACTGCCTAGTGTATCTGTTGGATCCTTTGAATGAACTTGCGGACTATGTCCTTTGTTCGTTCTTCATTCACATCGGCATCTCTCCCGTACATCAAGTCCAAAGGAACCTTTGGTAGGTACCCAAAAAATGTCTCAAAATGTGAACTCTAAGTGGATGAATGTAAAGCTCGGTTGTATGCATGTTGTACATAGGGTATCTGTTCATCCCATAAATTGGGACGCTTGTTGTAGTAGCCTCAAAGCAAAAGTACCATTGTTTGGTTTACCACCTCTATCTGTCCGTCGGTCTGTGGATGGAAAGAAATGAACCTCTTCAATTTGGTGTCCATCATTCTCTACAAGCTAGTCCAGAAGTCCCCAAGGAATAGAGTATCTCGATCCGAGATGATGGATGTGGGTAACCCAAAGTGAACCCAAACATGCTGAAAGAAGAGATTAATAGTTTTCTCAGCAATGATCTGCTTTTTACATGGCATCAAGATACACATCTTGTTGAACCTATCCACTAACACATACAAATAATCATGACCCCCTTTGGTCATTGGTAAACCCCATACAAAATCCATGGATACACTTTCCCATGGATGGGATGGAACATGAAGTGGTGAGTATAACCCCAATTTTCTATTAGTGGGCTTACAAGTAGAACACATCACACACTCCTTTGCATATTTAGTTACATTTTCTTTCATTTGAGGCCAGTAACAAAACCTCTGCAAATGAGCCATATTTTTTCCTACTCCAAAATTCCAAGACACAAGAGAAGTATGAGCTTATCGTATTACATGGAATCGTTCACTTGTAGGAATACATAGCTTTCCAAGATGGTAGAGTAACTTTCCCTGCAGACAATAGTTCTCTACCTGTGCACCAAGGGTTAGCTTCACATACACTTCTTTAAAATCTTCATCGATGGCATATTGTTCTACATAGCTATCATGAGATAAAGAAGAATTCTTCAAAAAAATAGAAGCAGCAATAGGATGCCTAGAAAGCATATCAGCTACCTTGTTAATTTTACCCTTTTTGTACTTGATTACCAAGAGAATTGTTGTAGAAAACCCATCCACATGTAGTGTCGATATTGTTGCAATTTGGTCCATGCTTGAATATACTGTAAGGGTTGGTGATCTATATGTATGATTGTTTCCTTCCCCAATAAGTAATGTTTCCATTTCTTTACGCTCTGGACTAATGCATACAACTCTTTATCGTATGTAGGATAGTTAACAACAGCTTGGTTAAAAGTTTCAGAGTAGTAAAAGATAGTTTTACGATATTGCATCAATACTGCACCCATGGTGTATCTGCTGGCATCTGTTTCGATCTCAAAAGGTTGTTGAAGATTCAGTAGTGCTAATACTAGTGTGGTACTGATATTCTCCTTCAAAATGTTGAAATATTTTCGTTGCTTTCCTTCCCACTGAAAAATGTTCTTCACGTTGGTTAAGGCACGCAAAGGAACTACTATAAAGGAGAAGTTGGGAATGAATCTCCTCCAATACTGGACTGCACCTAAGAAACTTCGGACTTCAGTTACACTTTTGGGCTTAGGCCAATTTACAATTACATCAATTTTGGAAGGGTCAATTTTTAATTGTCCTCCTCCTACAATATGACCTAAGTACACAAGTGCAATCTTGCCAAATTCACATTTAGATGTTTTGAATACAACGTTTCCCTTTGCAAATTATCCAATACTTGTTTTACATCCCTCAAATGCTCAACCCAAGTCCTGCTAAAAACAATAATGTCATCTAAATATACAATCACAAAGTCATCTAGGAAAGGCCTGAATACATCATTCATCACACGCATGAAAATTATAGGAGCATTACAAAGCCCAAATGACATAACTAACCACTCAAACAATCTCTGTTTGGTTTTAAAGGCAGTTTTCCATGCATCATGTTCTGCGACTCTGATTTAATGATATCCACTGTGCAAATATAACTTAGTGAAATAAATAACATTCTTCAATTGATCAAGTAAATCATCTATGCGAGGAAGAGGGTATCGATTTTTCACCGTGATTTTATTTAAGGCCCGGTAATCGACACACATTCACCATGTGTCATCTTTCTTTGGCACCATCACGATCGGAGAACCACAAGGAGATGAACTGGGCCTGATGACCCCTTGATCCAATAAGCCTTGTACCTACTTCTTGATTTTTTTCATCTCCACAACTAACATCCTGTACATGCCCACATTAGGAAGAGGAGAATCCTACTGAAGATGTATCTCATGTTGGATTCCCCTCTTAGGAGTTAATCCATCTGGTTCCTGAAAAATATCATCATACTTAGAAACAATATCAATTAATTCCTTTTATGAGATGGATAACACCCTTGGAAAGCATTGGATGTCCCGACATCTTTCTCTCTGACGACCATGAGTGCATATCTCTTATTAGTGTTTATGAGTCTTTTCATTTTCCCTGCACTAACAAGTGTTGTATTTACCCTCATGTTGTGAGCTCTAACAATGTATTCCACTCCCCCTTTAGTAAGGTGGTATTTGTTCTCATGACGAAAGAAGACTTCTTTTCTATCATAAAGATAAGGACTTCCCAACACAATGCCACATATATCAAGTGGTACAACATCCAAATCCACTTCATCAATCAATTTTGATACATTGTTTGGTGACATTAAGTTTTTCTTTATCACATACCCAACCAAGAGGATAGGGATTTAGATGTGGTTTTGTTTCAAGACCCATCTTCTTGACAAGTTCTTCATATATTAAGTTTACTTGGGAACCCGGATCAAATAATGTATCTATCTTAGTATGTTTAGATACAATTCTTATATGAAATAACTCATTCCTCTTTTGTTCATCAACATGAGAGTCATCATTGGAACTAGAAATAGCATGAAGAGAATCTTTACCTTGTACACCAACCGTTGTGATCTTTCCTTCATCTCCTAAATTAGAACCAAGATCTTGTTGCACCGTAGCAACGGTCTTTATCTTCCCCTTTCCACCGAACTATTTCGGTTTCTTTTTTGGATGCATTTTCCAACAATGTTCTTCATCGTGACCACTCTTCTTGCAATGAGTGCAATATGGTTTTCCTCCTTCTCTTGTCACTGTAGTGGTCTTATTGTCCTTCCTTTTAACTTTATTAAAAGTCTTTTGTGGGAAATTGGAAGGTTTCTTTGTGGTATCTTCTTGAACATGTTTCCCCATGTTCTCAAGGTGAATGGATTGCACACAAACTTTGTCAAGACTAGTGGGGTTAAACAAGAGCAAAGTATGACAAATATAACTATGAAGTGCGCCAATATACTTCATCAAAGTTTCATAAGAATCCAAAGGAATGCTCAATGCAAGAGATTTCTTCCTAAGTTTTTCTGTGAAATTGTGTATTGTTTGTCCTTTACTTTGCCTTAAAGTTTGTCATCCCATCATTTCTTTATGTAAATACCCTAATGGATAAAATTGCTTCCTTATTGTTGATTTAAATTCAGACAATGAGGAAAGAATATTACCACACTTACTTCTATCCTGAAGCTTTCTCTCCCACCATACGAGAGCGATGCCTTCCAACCGAAGAAAATCTAGTTTCACTTTAACCTCCTCTTCATCAATATGTTGGACACAACAATACACTTCAACCTGTCGGATCCAATTATCTAGCTTTTCATAATTAGCATCTCCATTAAACATTGGTAAAACAAATTTTACATCAAGCTTTAATAATGGTTTCTTAAAAGAGGCTTTATGGCTAGAATGATGAGAATGATGAGAATGCTCAGAGGAAGAAGAACTAGAAATCGAAGGTGAAGACAGAGGCTCAAGAGGATCTCCTCCAACCCCTTGGTTTACCAAAGCATCGTCATCTAAATGAGCTTCATTTTTCTTCCATTTCTTCTTCATCCTCTTCTTGTAATCTCCATACATTCGCTTGATCATTTCTGACATGCGATAAAAGACCATGTGAAATTTTTTCTCATGTTCAACATGCTTGTCCTCTTCTACCATTTTCTTCCTTCTAGATACACGAACAACTTCAGGATTGAAAGTATTAAGAGCTCCTTTACCCTGTTTATTCTTGGCCCTAGTAAGAATTCACACTCAACAATTCAAGTCAAAGACGACTGCTCTGATACCAACATGATCCAGGATCTTTTCATCGTGACTTATAAAGAACTGCATTAAATGAGCATAAATTAAAGTGCACCATTAAATAAGGGAAAACTCAAAATGAAGAGACATAAGCATAAGATATGAACACAAAAACTTGATGACGGAGTTTGTCCCTGGTGGACTACGTCTCCAGGTCCTGCTCTCAAATGGGTAGACTCTTTCAGTAACTCAGCAAAATAATTTTGCAAATACACAAATATATTGCATTTTGAAATCAAGCTGTAGAAATAATGCTAAGATCAGAAAACATACATCACCACTGAATTCGTGGCATTGAATTACCAAAAACTTATTGTCTCCACGCTCCGATCTGACTCTGGCACTCCCAGGCCCAAGAAGAATTTTGTCTCGGTTTTTGTGCCCTCTATAACCTGCAATAATGACTGTACCGCCTCAAAATCCATGCATGCAGGTCGTACAGTCTGTGCCCCCTTTCCATAGCTAGGTAGATTGCACGTTTTAAATAATAAACGTGGGTGGATATACTAAGAGGTACCCGTGGCATATTGGTTATGGGTGGATGTATTAAGGTTTGGGCATATGCAGAGGTTTTGGGGTCGAATCCCACAGACTCCGTTTTCAGTTCGTTGGTTATATATATTTTCCATATATAAGTATTCATCACTAACTTTATCGGAGTCGCTACAAGTTCTTCCGACTTGCTGCTAAATTTAGCGTGGTCTGGCAGATTTGGCGGACCCACCAATTTTTTTTTTTCGAAATTCATTCACGAGTTGTCATTGGGCGTTTCCCGCCTACCATGTGGCAACCCCTGATTGGGCCATGTGGAAACCCCTCATTGGGCCATGCTACCCCCTACCAAATCAACACACCACGTAAGCATGCCAAATCATTCATATAGACTGTACGGACTGCGACGTGGCACGATCCAACTGGTCCGCGGACGATCTGAAAAGGCAATAACCGGGTGACACGTGGTAGCCTCTGGTGTTGCCACATCATCATGCCAACGTCAGCATGCCACATGTCACTTCCCTTATCTCCTACATGCTTTGTACGGATGATGACGTCAGCAGTAAAAATGTTGACTCATCCCCTGCCGACTGGGCTAGGTTGACCAAACTTTGACCGCGAATATATTTCAATCCGTAACTCCGTTTGATGATCCATTTGTGTCATTAGAAATCTTGCGACATGCTCTTCATGATCATGCCATTTTCACTGAATTTTGGGAACTTTTAATTTTTTCCCTTTCTCTGTCTGTTGGAGCCATTCTGAGCACTCTAAGTTGCCTCTATGAGTTCTAAGTTATTCTTAGCCTTCTCTGGATCCTTTTTGGATCAACTGGGCATATTTATGCCATCCTCTCTTGAGTCGATGGTGGTTACGACTCGATTTTGAAGCAATTTTAGGAACCCTATTGTCTTCCATGTTGTTTAACTTGTTCTTATACATTAGGTATCTAGTCATAGTCGTGATCTCAATGGGGGAGAGACTTGTTTCTAAGAGGAGGATGGGATAGGGTGTATTTCCTTTAATTTCGAGATTATAGGTTATAAAATTCTTTTGTATTTTCTCTATCTTTCTCTAGGATTCACGAGAGATACTACAACGACAGACTTCACATCCATAAAGAATAATAGGTGTAACAAGAGTCTCAAAGAGGAGTTTCTTCTTATCCCAAATCCAAAGATCGGATGAATTACAATTGTTTTCATCCCATAATATATAATTGTTACTTCCAAGGATTTATTATAATTAATTTAGGTTTGATTTTTAATTTATTATTATTTTGGATGATTTCTAATTTTGATGGAATGATTTATCTTATAGAATATTTTGTGATATTTTTTTTATAATAGTTTAATTATTAATTACAATAATAAGTAATAAGTAATAACTAATAATTTTGAGAATTTTAATCAAATTTTAATTTATAATATACAACCTTCTCATTAACAACATGTTTTAAATAAATAATATGATTAGGTAAATTAACCTTTAAAATTTAATAAATTGATTTGAGTATGAGAATTATGTTTTATAAGTTTGATCCAAAATACTTCATGATGTTTTAATGAGTTAGTGGGAAATTCCCTTTCTTACATCTTAAGATAAGTGACGATAGAGATAATTATAAGATAAAATTATTGATCACAATCTATTTGTCTAAAGCTGAATCTATTTGAGTGATTGTATCCACCTATCTTGAGAAAATTTGTATACCAAATTCTCGCTATTGAATTCACTGTGTACTATGCATGGGGGATAGGAAATGTTTCTAATAATATTGTTGAATCCTACTCTCCATGGATGTGATTAAGCCTGGAAAAGGAGATGGGACTCCAAAACCTTTTGGCATTGGGAGACTCGATACTCATAATCTGTTCCATGGAAAATTGAAAAGAAGCGGGGAATATTGCCTTAAACTCTTTGCTCTTGAGAATTAGATGTCTGGCTTCCAGTTTTGAAGAAATTTCCTTTCTCCACATCAAGTGCGAACTCAATAGTATGGTAAATCATTGGGAAAAAATTGCCTCTCATTTAAAACCAAAAACCATGCGTGTTTCCACTTGTACATGTTTTTTGAGAATAAGCATGGTACACACACATCATAGAGGACACGATTGAAGGGCATTTCACCTACACACTTGATTTGCAGTCTTCCTTGAGAAAGTACTAAATACAATTTTTGTGGGCATGCTAAGAAACGCGGTAAAAAACCCTCAATGGAGGTAAGTCTCTGTGTTAGAAGGCTGGTTTGAAGGATCATGTCTCATCTGCGGAGGGTCTGGGTTGAGGGTTCTCCAATGAAGGATTTCCGAAAGCTAAAGATTCATGGAGCTATCTCGCTAATGGTGAGGAGAATTGAGGGAAAACATCAAGTGCACATTCATGTTATCTCAATGTTGTTGGACACTTTAGTCTGGACTGGTGACTCCCGGGTTATTCATTTTCTTTCTTTCCCTTCCTCTCATCTTGGAATTTCAACAATAAATAATATACAAAATAGTTTTGATTCAAGTTTTAGCAGAAATGGCGTAGATATTTTAGCTCAATCGTTACAACCTAGAGTTGGG
>ML813533.1:75853-96755 GCA_009831015.1 Picea engelmannii | reverse complement strand
CCAATTAAGGGGTAATGAGCCAATATTAGGGCTTAACATGAGAAAAACCCTCCCCAAAGAAAATTGAAAAACCCTCACAAGTTGAAAGTGAAAATAAAAAGAACCAGTTTTCAACAAGAAGAGGAAGAACACATACCTGAAAATGAAATTCCTATTGAAGATATTATTTTAGATGTTGATATCGAGAATATTTGTTTTCCTGATGAAGAAGAGTGAGTACAAGAGAACACACAACTTGTTGCTGAACTTGTCAGCCAAGATGAAGTGTTCTCATATAAAGAAACTTTCTCTGTACATAATGTAATGTTTGATAAATATTCAAAAATAATAATTTTTGAAAGAAATTCAAAGAATAAAATGGAAAATATCGTTCCACAATTGATCTCAGAGATATACCCGCATCTAAATTATCTTCAATTCACATAGTTATAGAAGATGCATTAGATGTGTCCATAATTGATATGGAAGCAGAAAATTCCAGGCTTAAAGAAAAAGTAAAAGAATTGGAAGTGACTTTGATGCCTCCACCTATATTATCCACCCCTATTTCCATGTTCCAACCTTGATGAAGCTTTCATAGAACCCCAGAGTCAAGTTTAATATTGAAAGGAGCCTCAAGTTTACTTACTTCTACCCGACATTTTGTTGAAGAAAACATAAAGAAAAGAATGTCACTCATTTAAATACATGGGATTCAGAAATTTTTTTATCTTCTCTCGATGTTAGGATACAAAATACCAAGGAATATTTGAGCATGAACATAGCAAATGATAAAATATTTCTCAAAAATGGAGTTTCCATGTTCGCTACAAAGGTTTTGGCAATGATAGAACAAAGAAGAAAACAAGAAGATTTGTCTTCTAAAAGTCGTATAAAGAAATTAAAAGCATGTTGGATTCAAAGAATTGATATATTAAGGGGACTTTTAAGTGAACTTAATGACCTAACAAGAAAAAATATGGAGGTATATTCAAAATCAATTGGGTTAGATATTGCAGGCACTACTATTGAGGTATCAAATCCAAAGTTGATAGCAAATTCAAAGCTCCTAACTAGACAACAATTTGAGGAACATGTTGAGACTTTTAAAAGAACTTCGACAAAGAAATTTGATAGTATGGTAGAATACACTAATGATGATATGGATAGTTGTTTCAAGGAATATGAAAATAGGAATGAATGTATTGAGGCCACCTTGCAAAATTTATCAATCGAATTTAGAGGAGTCGAAAATGAAATACTTAATATCAAAGTCAAGCTTCCCTAAGGGTGATTGTTGCTTCCCTAAGGGAATATATTGAAGAATGGTTAAAAAGGGATTTAATCAAGATTACTAAGACTCCAACGGAAGTAGTTAATACCGATCATATAAACGCAACAAACAAATATACAAAAGGCACATAAACAAGCAAATGAAGTCATGATAAATTCATCACAGTAAATCTAGAGATCACATTTATTCTCAAAATTTTCCTTTCAGATCAGAAATCATCCAGTTAAGTTTATTCTTTACTTGAAGAACATAACCGATTTTTTATCCTTTCTCTCTCTTTTTCTCTCCAGGTTCAACTTTGCTTTTTCCTTGATCCAATGACTCCATTCTCTTCTCTTCTTTTTATTTTATGGTTTGCATGAGCCCCAATCCCAATCTTTTTGGACAAACACATTTATTTTTGTCAGACAGTGAAGACTTTATCATTTTTGATAAAATCCCAAAGAACCAATTCGAGGTTAATTTTGATTGTATCTTTGAACTCTAAATATTTGAGAATAAGATATTTGAAATTGACTCATCAAAACCTTATTTTGATTCTAATGAAAAAACCTTTTAAGGTTCTCTGATTTTTTGGGACCATCTCTTTTCTTCCTATAAATGTGATCAAATATGTTTTATTAATGTGATGAATGTGAGATCTGTTTTTATTTCTTATAATATATAATATGTATATATTATTTCTACCAATTTTATGAGTGAAGATTCCTGGTCCTTTTCTCAGGAATTGTTTCTATGCATATTTATAAATTTTATTTTAATTGAGCAACACATATTTTGGGGCTTTCTTCATAACATTCTCCTACTTATAAATATTGTCTCGATTTTGTTTTTCAAGAAAGATCTTTTAGAAAAATTCAAAGAGGAGTACCACCTTTATAAAAATGCAGAGGGATTCATATACTCCTGAGGTTGATTTTTTGGTCCTAATAGACTCAAACATCAACAGAAGCTCCTCCCCTTGTTGACCCAAAAACTTCCAACCCTAGAACTCAAAAAAGAAAGAGGAAAATGAGGTGTATTACAAAATTTGAGTAAAATAAGGTCGTGATAGACCCCACCCTCTTCAGACACAATGTGATACCATATACAGAGAAATTCCTCATTGTTATCATCCATGCACAAATATAATGAATAGGAGGTACATAAGAATGATCCCACTGCATCACAAGAAACTAGACGGAGGATGGAAATAGCTAAGATGAACCAGACCATCTGAAAAAAGAAAAATTAAATAACAAGATTGAGGAGAAATGAAAAATTTATTCCTAATCCAAGAATTCCTATCCAAGAACAAAGAAGAAATTCAATCCAAAAACAGAGGATCAGAGGTGATGGTACCAATGATGAATTCAGACAAATGGCGCCAAGAGTACCAAACCCACACGTTGTAATATTAGAAGATACTTTTGAAGATCAAGATTATAATCAAGAGGTTGATTACATTCAAGAAGAAATTCTTGAATCTGTACAGATGGATGAATGTGAGTCATCCGTGTATATATTTGAGGAAAATAATAACTCTCAAGATAATAACAAAAGAGAATTTGGAAAAGGGAAAAGAAAAATAAAATGTAGACAAAGAAAGAGAAAGTGTGAGGCCAAGTGGAACAGAGACCAATAAGCAACAGTTGGTTGTAAAGAAATCAAAGAATCCTCTTGATATGCCATATAATGTAATAGATGATGTTTCGAAATCAAGAATTACTTGTCCATTCATGGAAGTTGTGAAAATTCCCCAGCAAAGGCAAAATATTCTTAAATTTCTAGATGAACCCATCCATAGAATGGAATTTGTTGCATAAGGCTCAAGGAAACAATAAAGTAATCTAAATAGAACTAAAGGTAAAGTCTCACTTTTCTATATCACAATAGAAAATCTTAATGTTGTACTTCACAATTGCATGGTTGATATAGAAGCCACAAATAACATGATGTCATTATCAATCATGGAAGCATTGGGGATGGGTTGTACAAAGTACTATGAAACTGGTGAAAGAATTTATTCCATAGACTCAAAAAAAATTCCTGCATATGGAGAAATAAAATATTTTTATTCCTGGATAACTGCTACTCCACACATCACACATGTATTTACAATCACAGTTGTTTATCTTCCTCCAACTTATGGAGTGGTTCTTGGGAGAGATTGGTCTGCAACGATTGGGGGGTACATCATGAATGATGGAAGTTGCATGATGTTACAAAATAAGGATGGAACAATGATGAGACTTCCACGTGAACCAAAAAAACCTTTCTCTTTCAAGAAAAAATAAAATGAATTGATGCAAGGCTATGTCAATGCCGACATGGGGAATTGTGTCGTGTTGGACCAAGAACAACATGATGTTTCAGAAAATCGGGAAGAAAATTCTTTCAAAGGATTTTAGAGAATATCTTTTGATGTCACATGTTCCAGTTCCAGGAGTGGTGTTGGAATTAATGTATTTCAAGATCTGAATGAAAGTATACATCTGCATACCATAATATTGGAATTTCCTTTCATAAATAATTAGGCAGAATATGAGGCACTGATACAAGGGATGATTGGCTTTGGAAATGAAAATTGAACATTTGATTATAACTAGTGACTCTGAACTAGTTATAAATCATGTTACTCAAAAATTCAAAATCAAGAAAGAAAGCTTAAAAGTATATGCTAAAAGAGTAAATGAATTAATAAATTCATTTAGTTTGTTTAATTTATATTTCATCCCATGAGAAAGGAATCAAAAGGTTGACTCTTTGGAATTTGTTGCATCATTATTCAATCAAATGATTTTCAAGACAAGAACACCTTTCAAGTAAAAAGAATTTTCAGACCCTCAATTTCTGACAACCAAGAATATCTTCACGTATTTTAGAATGATGAAGGGTTTAATGATTTTTTTTCCAATTCAAGAGAAGCTGAAGAAAGCATTCAATCAATTCCAAAAAATTGTATTAAATTTGAATTTTGGTTTTCTCAAGATGATCAGATCAAGAAACTGAAAGAAGAAGAATTTGTACGAAAAATACAACAGACTCAAAAGATAAATATTGGTACTGAAATTTTTCCTAAATATGTGAATCTTGGAATCAATTGTACACCAGAAGAATTTGATCAATATACCGCTTTGTTTACATAATACTTTGATGTTTTAGCATGGAGTTATGATGATCTTAAAGCATATGGTAAAACAATTTTCCAACACATTATACCTATGAAAGAAGGTGCCAAGCCATTCAAACAAAATCTAAGGATAATAAATCCCAAGTTAAAGCCTCTAGTGAAAAAATAACTTGAAAAGTTGAGAAAAGTCGGGATAATTTTTCCAATTAGACATTCAGAATGGATATCTAATCCAATGATTGTAAGAAAAAAAAGTGGACCAATTCGATTATGTGTTTATTTTTGATATTTAAATAAAGCAAGTATAAAATAAAACTATCCTTTGTTGAATATGGAAATGTTACTCCAACAAGCAACTAGTTCAACTCTTATGTCTATGCTAGATGGAGCTTCATAATACAATCAGGTTCTTGTTGAGAGGAAGATATAATAAAGACTACATTCATTACACCATGGGAGACATATTCCTATGTATGAATGTCATTTGGATTAAAAAATGTTGGAACAACTTTTCAGAGGGCCATGGATCATGCTTTCAAAGATTTGATTGGGAAATTCATGGTTGACTACTGAGATGATCTTATTGTATATTCCAAAATAATATAAAAACATATTGATCATTTAAGAGAAGATTTTGAGAGATGTAGAATATTTGGAATATCTTTAAATCTCAAGAAATGTTTATTTTTTGTTTATGGAGGAAAATCATTGGTACATATAGTTAGCAAGGAGGGGATTTATATTGATCCTGAGAGAATAAACGAAATTAATGAATTGAATCCACCAACATAAAAAAAAAATGGAGTCCAATCATTCTTTGGTAAAATAAATTTTGTGAGAATATTTGTACCAGATTATGCAACAATAGTTAAACCAATAAATTTGTTGCTTAAGAATGATCAAATATTTGAATGGACTGAAGATATTCAATGAGCTTTCAACAAGATCAAACATACAATTTCAACTGCTCCAATATTAATAAGCCCAAATTTTAATAAATATTTCATCATATACTCTTTTGCCTCAGAAGAAACTATTGCCTCAATTTTAACACAGAGAAATACTAAAGGGGAAGAACTCTCGATAAGCTTCACGAGTAAAACTACGCGTGACTATGAATTGAAGTATTCAGATATAGAAAATAAATCACTTTCCTAGTAAATGAAGTAGCTCATTTTAGGACTTATATTTTATCTTCTCATGTTATAGCATATGTCGCTTCTTCTCTAGTAAATATGCTCCTCAATCAACAATTAAGAGAAGGAAAATGGGCTAATTGGCTTGCAAAAATCCAAGAGTATGATATTGAGATCAAACCACTACATGTAATTAAGGGACATGGATTGTGTAAGCTTACTGTTGGAAATGATTCATTAAATGGGTGTGTATCAATAACAACAGGAGGATCTACATCAACTTCAGATTGGTATAAATATATCATTTTTTACTTAAAATCAGTACAATTTCCAAATGGCATGTCATCAAAAGAAAGGAGGGATTTGAAAATGAAATCAAATCAATATGTACTAGTTGCTCAAATATTGTTTCGCGGAAATTTTGACTAAATGTTGCTAAGATGTGTAGATGCGAAAAAATATCAATAACTAATTAAATAATTTCATGAATGAGCTTGTGGTGGTCACTTTGCACCAACAGATATTGCGCATAAGATAATAATATTTGGTTATTATTGGCCAAGAATTTTTAAATATCCATATTCAGAAATAAGAAAATGCATGTCTTGTCAGAAATTTTCGAGAAAAATGAAAAGGGATGCAATGCCTTTGCAACCTATCTTAGTAGAAGAACCATTTGCACAGGGACTTGATGTTGTTGGACCAATAAACCCAAAATCAAGTAAGGACCATTTATATATTCTTACTTCTACAGATTATTTCACAAAATGGAAAGAAACAATACCATTAAGAAAAACATATTCATAAGAACTTATAAAATTCCTTAAGGATACTATTTTATCAAGATTTGGATTTCTTGAGAAATTTATTATGGACAATGGATCAATCTTTATTGGGTCAAAATTTACAAAGTTCTATGGAGAGTTTGGAATTTTAATGGGACAATTATCTAATTATTATCCTCGAGGAAATGGCTTGGTTGAGTCTACAAATAAAACCTTAGTTCAAATCCTCAAAAAGACTATTGATCAAAATCAGAAGAATTGGAATTTAAAACTAACACATTCTTTATGGACGAATAGATTGACACCAAAGGATAGCATTGGGACATCTCCATATAGTTTGGTGTATGGAAAAGAGGCAAGAATGCCAATCAATTTGGAAATAAATGCTTTAACATATACAATAAATATTGAGGATTCATAAGAAGTTTCACCACTACATAAAAGGTACAATCAACTCATCAAACTAGAGGAACAATGAAACGAAAAATTGCATAAAATGAATCAAAGGCAACAAAGTGTTAAAAAATATTTTGATCAAAGGACAACAATGAAATTTTTTCAGAAAGGGGAATTAGTTCTACTATGGAATAAAGCCAAAGATAAACCTCTATGCATACAAAGTTTGAGGCATTATGGATTGGGCCTTATATCATCGAAAAAATCTTGGGGTGCAATTCTTATTTAATCAAGGACATGAAAGGAACAATGCAGGGGTTGTCAGTCAATGGCCAACATCTTAAAAATTTCTTTGCTTAATCAATATTTTCCCTCACCTATACATAATTTTTGTTTTGTTGTACATCGTATTTAATCTTTTCATTTTTTTTACTGACTCCATGCCTAATACACAATATTATGGATTATTGGTAACCCGCAAGGGGTTACCATCCCATAGTCGGAGCTAGTTGGTGACCCCTATATGTTTCTTTTCTTTCACTTTTCCACACTTAGAAAATTTCCTGTTTTGTCGCGGTCCCATATATTTTTCCACAAGATTTCCATGTTATGTAAAACACACCTTTCTTTTTCATGCTATACAAATTGTACCATACTTAGTAGTCATTTTTCCATATCTTGGTGGGTTCACAAGTCGATGAACTCACAGGTGCATCCCTTCATCTTCTCACAAGTCCGCTACCACTAAAATGCACTTAATACTTCTGTGTTCCCCATAACTTCCAACACTTAGTTTTATTTTATTATCCTCTCTTTTATAGTTGGTTGGAGGACTCACAGACTCGTGGACTCATTTTCTTTTCTAACCCATCCTTGTGAGTCCAACCGACAGATACCAATACTTAACCATTTTCTCATATCAAGTTCTTATATCAAGCCTTTATTATTACTATTATTGACACTTAGCCATTTATGACTCATGGTGGGTTCACAGGTTGGCGGACTCACGGGCTCGTATAAAAATTTATTCCGTACCTGAATCCCCGTCATGACGTGTCCCTATTCTTACACACTTCTCAAGATATATTTAATGTTAATTGTACGGACTCAAGTGTTAATTGAATTTCAAAAAAGGTCGTTATTAATGACATATTTCTCAAGGCAATCACATTAATTTGTATTAACTATTGCATCAAAAGGAGAACTTAAGTAGTATTATCAAGAAAGATCTTATTAATATTATAAACAATGTTACAAAGAAGTTCGCCAACTTGGTTAATATGGCCGAGAAAAAGAAATGGTTCTACAGAGATACTTTGAATTTGTTCACTCGAAAAGATCACAACTATCATTGGTCAAGGTCCTATTGGTATTATGTAACTTTACCAAACAAAGAAATCAACAAAATATGGATGTTGGGAATACATCTTGTTGGGTGTGTCCCCCAAGTTATTTACTACAAAGAGATAGTCACTTGGTGTGTAGACAATTTTGTTTAGAATCAGTGGACAATTCCATTACAGAATTATTCTCCTATCTCTTTGGTTGATCCAGATTATTTTCGGAATGAAATGAAACAGAGATATTACAATGAAATATTCATGAAAATTTTCAGAAACAGGGAAATACAACAATACATTATTTCTATTAATGAAAGAATTGTAAAGAGACTTTAAAATATAGAGTGCAAGACTACTAGAATGGTGGAAGCTTTATCTCTGAGAAGAGATGTGACGACTACACTCATTTGCAAGAAGATGATTACAATGAGGCTCTGAAGGCATTTTTATGATAAACATGAATTCCAAAACCCTAGACATCCAAAAACCTAACACTAGGAGATGAAATGCCAAAAGTCATGTGGGCCTCGTTGGGATAAGTTAGTACATTAACTCCCCGGGGTCGTAACTTTTGCATACAATGTTTGTTTTAGGAATGTGATAGATCGTTAGAAATGTCTTTTTTGAGAACTATGCATTATTTCGTCAAACTCTGACTTCGTCTATAGTTTGGCTTTGGCAAGCCAAGAAAACATTATTTAGAGCCCCAAAACGGCTCTAGAAGTACAAAAAGATGTACTGACATGAAAAATTCCAAAATAAGCAAGTTGGAATAGGTGGGCGGCCACCAATATCCACCAGGATGTTGTGTAGGGCTTGAGGACATCCCTATAAGTGTAGAACACTCAATTACAAAGAAATTCCCCCATTACAGAGAAACGTGCTTAACTAAAAATTGTCCAGATGAGCCAATTGGAATATGGAATAGGTGGGTGGCCACCAATATCCACCTGGATCAATCCTCCTCCCTTAGGAAGTAGTGGTCTCCATTGCGTTGAGTTCCCAAGGAAGAGGGGAAAGCGTTTTCTGAATCTGAATCTTGGTGAGTTTCGTGCCTTGTTGGAGACATTGTGCTACTTAGTCTGTGGAAGGTTGTCACTAACTTGTTGTTGGAGGGGTCGAATCTGTTCCACCAACCTGTTATCTCTGGCTTTGTGGGGAATTGTGTAGGCACCATTGTAGGTGAAGAAACAATATCTTCTTTCTCTTCGACAATATTTTTTTGTTGGGTAGAAGATGTTGAGGCTACAGTGGTTGTAGTGGCCTTCTGTGCATCCTTTGAATAGACTGTGAAGATGATGAATTTTGCAGTATGAGAGATTACCTTGCGACACTGTTTTGGTGGAACAATAGTCAGAACTACCTCTAGTATCCTATAGAGCTAACCTCCCAACGTAATAATGAAACTACAAGGTCTAGACTCATAAACAACACGACGTTTCCACATATATGGTTGGCCCAAAACAAAATCACACACATTAAGAGGAGAAACATCACACACTACCTCATCCTTGAAGCGTTGGATGCCATAGGACAGGTGACACTGCTGGCTGACATAGAGATCTCATCCCTGATGAAGCCACCCAATGTTGTATGGTTGCGGGTTTGGTGTTGTCGACAACCCCAACTATTTGACAACCTTAGCTTAGATGAAGTTATTCTCATTGTCGTTATCAAAAATGAAATGTAACGGGGTCCCCTTTACCCACATCTGTGAATGAAAGAGGCACTCCCCCTCTTAAAGATCTACTGGTTCTTTTGGTTGAATTATTGTGGTTACGACAGTAGTAGTTGGGTCTGTGTCGATGATCTATCTATTTTCGATATTTTATGGATCGGATTTTGAATCAGGGTTTGACTCTGTGTCTTTGACCTCGACCACCAATGATTGTTTTGAGCAACATTCATCGGTGTTGTGCCAGGGGATTTTGTTGAAGTCATAACACTTCCTAGTGTCATTCTTCATCTTTCCTTTACCCTTCTTGTCCCATGTCTTGGAATGGTTGTCTATAGGCTATTGGTTAGGGTCGTCTTTACCATGCTTTGGTTGTTGCATATTTGCAAACCCAAATTTCCATTTGTTCTAGTGCCTAAATTTCTGCTCGATTTTGACAGCATATTGATAGGCAGCTCCCAATGATGAGATGTTTAGGAAATTCATTTCAGTTTGGATGTACCTATGTAGATCCCCATGGTATTTCAGAACTAGATGTCGCTCAAAGTCTTTGATACCCAGCTTGGTACGCAAGGTATGGAAAGTATTTGTGAACTCTAACACTGCTTAGCTCTTCTCTTGCTGCAGTCTGGTCCATCTCATGTACTAGTCTTCATAGTTATCAACATGATAGTAATGTTCCTTGACCGCATCCACAAAAAAATCCCATGTGGGCTCGGCCCCATATATTCCAGATTCCTCTATGGAACTTTGCTCCAAGTAAGTTTCCCACCAATGTTTGACACGGGGGAGAGCCTTGAGGAGTGTGAAGGTCACCTTTTCCCTGTCAGAAAAATTTGGAACAAAGAAATAACCTTCTAATAGATTTAACCATTTTTCTAGGGAATCCACATCTATTTGACCTTCAAATATGGGAATATCATAATTAACTTGTACCTTGAAGGGAGAGGTTCCTCTAAAATGGTCGCTTGATGAATATGTGCATGTTTCTATTGGCAGGCATTGAAGGATGTGTTCAAAATTCTCCATCATTTCGTCCCTTTGTCACGCGAGAGTTTTCTCAAGAAACAGGTTAATAGAAGCTTCTGCTCCATAATTTTTATTTTATGTCGCCATTGAGGGTTTCTTGGGCATGTGAGATTGATTTTCCTCAAGAGAGACAAACTCAAGACCCAACTGGTTATACTCAAACCTCATCAGGGACATGCACTTAAAAACAATCAACCGCAGCCTGCTCTGATACCACCGATCCAGATTATTTTTGGAATGAAATGAAGCAGAGATATTACAATGAAATAATCATGAAAAGTTCTAGAAACATGGAAATACAACAATACATGATCTTTGTTAATGAAATAATTGTAAAGAGACTGTAAAAATACAGAGTGCAAGAATCGCTAGAATGGTGGCATCTTTATCTTTGAGAAGAGATGTGATGTCTACGCTCATTCGCAAGAAGATGATTAAAATGAGGCTTTGAAAGCATTTTTATGATAAACATGAATTCCAAAACCCTAGACATCCAAAAACCTAACCCTAGGAGATGAAACACCAAAAGTCATGTGGGCCCCATTGGGGTAAGTTAGTACATTAACTTCCTGAGGTCGTAAATTTTGCATATGATCTTTGTTTTAGGCCCGTGATAGCTCGTTGGGAAGGCATTTTTGATAAATACACATTATGTTGTCAAAATATGACTCAATCTACAGTTTGAATGTGGAAAGCCAAGAAAACATTGTTTAGAGACCCAAAAAAACCTTGGAAGTACAAAGATATGTATTGACATGAAAACTTACAAAACAAGTCAGTTGGAACAGGTGGTCGGCCAACAATATCCACCTTGATGTTGTGTAGGGCTTTAGGACAACCCCGTAAGTGTAGAACACACAATTACAAATAAATGTCCCCATTACAAAGAAACGTGTTGAACTGAAAATTGTCCAGATGAGCTAGTTGGAATATGAAACAGGTGGGTGGCCACCAATATCCACCTGGATCATTGGCACCAAAAGTTTTCAATAAGTTGCTGAAATTACCAGAACCGACTCTCACGTATAAGGAGATGAAGATAGAAATTTTCTCAAGGGAAGGAATAATGGAATAGAGCTTCTGCAAGAATATTTGGAAGACCCTGCAACAATGCCACAAGATTTATCTAGAATTCAGGTTAGTTCCTTGAAAGACCGATATCGAGAAATTACATGGATTTTTACTAGAATCATTGGTCAAGAGTCTACGGTGACCATTCCTCGGTTGGCCTTGTATATTTTACATTTCAAAGTCCATGAAAATACTATTTTTGAATGAGAAAAAATTATATCTAATGAAGTCTCTGCACAACTAGTGAATTTCAAGAGTGAGAATTAATTATACATGGATTCTTATTTGATATTTACCATTACATATTGTCACATTTTCAAAATCTTGAGCATTGGAAAAGGGTAATTACATGGTCGACCCAATAACCATGTGGTATTAAACCTTGTGGAGACAAAAGGTTATTCATTATTTCTATGAAGTTTATAATTATTTTTTGTCTGCATTCAAGAAACTGGTTTTCAGAGAGAATACCTCCATATTTTCATTAGAAGCATATGCTTTTCTAGATACAAAGGGGATTTTGGAAAAAAATGGATGATTATAATATTATCGGAATTTTTTGTTCTCGTAAAAAAACCCTTTTTCTCCCCTATAATGTACCAGATAGATTATTTCTTATAAGTAGCAATACATTAAAATTTATAGTTCCATGTTTTCTCTGAAAAAAGGAAGAAACAATTCATCCCCTTTCGATGGAAAGTTGGTGAAATTCTATTGAGGGGAATTGCTAAAATTGATGAATTTTCTTCCTATCTCGACCAATATAGTTGAATATTTGCAGAAGAGATTAAGGGTTTCGATCCTAATCGCCTCTTTCACAATAATATGGTATCAGTTGGAATTAGTATTGCATCGACTAATACCCTCATATTTGGAGAAGAAGAAGGTGATAGCCATGACCCTCCTATTCACGATATTGAGAAGAAATCTGGTGATACATAAACTATTGTAAGTACCACAGAGCATTATAAGCAATAAGGAAAACCCTTAGGTGAAAGAAGTTCCCAATATCCTATTGTTTCTCATAAAAGTGGCCCACCCAAAGAAAATTCTCAGTCTATAGCATGTCAACAAAGGAAATCCTCAACTAATAATTCAGATGATGGTGGTGAGAAAAACCCTCCCCAAGGAGAATTGGAAAACCCTCACAAGTTGAAAGTGAAAACAAAAAGAACCAGTTCTCAACAAGAAGAGGAAAAACACATACCTGAAAATGAAATTCCTCTTGAAGATATTCTTTTAGATGTTGATATCGAGAATATATGGTTTCCTGATGAAAAAGAGTGAGTACAAGAGAACACACAACTTGTTGTTGAACTTGTCATCCAGGATGAAGTCTTCTCATATGAAGAAAGTTTCTTTGTACATAATGCATTGTTTGATAAATATTCCAAAAAAATAATTTTCAAAAGAACTTCAAAGAATAAAAAGGGAAAATCTCATTCCACAATTGATCTCATAGATATACCCACATCTAAATTATCTTCAATTCACAGAGTTACATGAGATGCATTAGATGTGTCCATAATTAATATGGAAGAAGAAAATTTCAAGCTTAAAGAAAGAGTGAAAGAATTGGAAGCGACTTTGATGCCTCCACCTATTAGCCACCCCTGTTGGCATGGTCCAACCTAGTGGAAGCATTCAGAGAACCCTAGAGTCAAGTTTAAGATTGAGAGGAGCCTCAAGTTTACTTACTGCTACCCGACATTTTGTTGAAGAAAACATAAAGAAAAGAATGCCACTCATTTTAAATACATAGGATTTAGCAAAAAGTTTCTCTTCTCTCGGTGTTAAGATACAAAATACCAAGGAATATTTGAACGCGGAAATAGCAAATGATGAAGGATTTATCAAAGGTGGATTTTCCATGTTGGCTAGAAAGGTTTTGGAAATGACAGAACAAAAAAGAAAACAAGAAGATTTTCCTTCTCAAAGTCATATAAATCAATTAAAATCATGTTGGATTCAAAGAATTAATATATTAAGGGGACTTTTAAGTGAACTTAATGACCTAGCATGCAAAAAGACCGAGGTATATTCAAAATTAATTGGGTTAGATAGTGTCGGAACTACTATTGAGGTATGAGATCCAAAGTTGATTACAAATTCAATGCTCCTAACTAGACAACAATTTGAGGAACATGTTGAGACTTTGAAAAGATTATCGACAGAGAAATTTGACAATATGGTAGAATAAACTAATGATGATATTAATAGTTGGTTCGTGGAATATACAAATAGGAATGAAGATATTGAGACCACCTTGAAAAATTTATCAATCGAATTTAGAGAAATTGAAAAGGAATTATTTAATATCAAAGTCAAGAAAGACGTGATCGTTGATCCCCTAAGGGAATATATTGAAAAATGGTTAAAAATGGATTTAATCAAGATTATAGAGGCTCCAATGGAAGTAGTTAATACCGATTATATAACCGCAACAAACAAAGATACAAAAGGCACATCAACAAGCAAATAAAGTCATGAGAGATTCATCACAGTAAGTCTAGAGATCACATTTTTTCTCAAAATTTTCCTTTCAGATAAAAAATCATCCAGTTAAGTGTATTCTTTAATTGAAGAACATAATCGATTTGTTATCCCTTCTCTCTATTTTTCTCTTCGGGTTCAGATTTTCTTTTGCCTTGATCCATCAACTCCATTATCTTCTCTTCTTTTTATTGTATGGTCTGTGGGAGCCCCAATACCAGTCCTTTTGGACAAACACATTTATTTTCATCAGACAACAAATACTTTATCATTTTTTAGAAAAATCCCAGAGAACTGATTCAGGGTTAATTTTGACTGTATCTTTGAACTCTAAATATTTGAGGATAAGATATTTGAAATTGACTTATCAAAATCCTATTTCGATTCTAATGAAAAACTCTTTTAAGGTTCTCTGATTTTTTGGGACCATCTCTTTTCTTCCTATAAATGTGATCAAATATGTTTTATTGATGTGATGAATGTGAGATATGTTCTTATTTATTATACTATATGATATGTATATATTATTTCAGCCAATTTTATGAGTGAAGATTCCTGGTCCTTTTCTCAGGAATTGTTTATGTGTGTATTTATAAATTTTATTTAATTTGAGCAATAAATATTTTGGGGCTTGATTCATAGCATTCTCCTACTTATAAATATTGTCCCAAAAATAATTTCAAGAAAGATATTTTAGAAAACTTCAAAGAGGAGTACCACCTCTATAAAAGCGCAGGGGTATTCATATCCTCGTGAGGTTGTTGTTTTGGTCCTAACATACTCAAACATCAACAAAATCTCCTCCTCTTATTGGCCCAAAACTTTCAACCCTATAACTTAGAAAATAAAGAGGAAAATGAGGTATATTACAAAATTAAGTAAAATAAGGTCATGATAGACCTCATCCTCTTTAGACACAATGTGATACCATATACAGAGAAATCCCTCATTGGTCTCTTTCATGCACAAATATATAATGAATAGGAGCTACATAAGTGGGTGTTTTAGACATGGAACCATATCCTAGGTTGTACCCACAAAGTTTCTATGTGTGTGTAGGGATATAAAACTTTTGACTTCAACCCAACAAAATATTTGTCAAATATTGCAATGGGAGGACCCTGGTTTTGGGGGACAACAAGTCTTACTCTTTTTTGATGGAATGCAAGATTTGATCCTATATAGGAAGTAATACACAATTTGGCACTCTGGGTAGAGTTTTCATGCCTACCGATAGAGTTTTGGAAGCCCCCAATTTTTAAGATCATAGGGAATATGTTGGGAACCCACCTGTGTACCAACCTTGAAACAAAGAAGAAAAAGAATACTTTAGTGGATTTGATCTATGTGGAGATGGATACTAATGAAGGGATTCTAGATGTTATCCTCATAGACGTTGGCGAGCATCACTTAGTCTAGACACTAGACTACAAAAATGTCCCTTGTCAATGCACCTTTTGCAAATCCCATGGGCACTTAAACATTTTTTGTTCCTAATATAGAACCAAAATAGACTATGGTGATGCTTCACACATGGTCTTGATTCCTTCAAAAATGGGATCAAAAACAATGAAGAGATCTCGGAAAGGCAAGCAAAAGATGGAGAAGGTAAGTTATAGCGAAGAAGAAACTCTAGCAGAAAAGGCCTAAATGGACATGAATATCATTGAAGTCAATAAAAATATTTGATAAAGGTTATCATAGATGGAATAGAAACTCTCATAGTCTATAATTGAAATCATCATTCAGGAACTACTTACAAGTAGAAAAACATCTTAGCTGAGAAGCTAAAAGATATGGCTTCAAAGCTAGAGTAGTCTCATATTCTATCGCTACAGGTGAAAAAAAAGAGATAGATGAGGATGAATTGATCGTGGTGTCTCCATAGAAAATAGGGTATAGTTTCTCTTCCCCCACAACATCCACTAAGAATAAATATAACACTAGATAAGGAGTAAAATAAAATTAACCACAATTAGGAGGGCTTGAGATGACGGTGGCAAGTGTTCCACCAGCTATAAGAGGAAGGAAATCTCATATGAAACATGCTAAATAAGAAGCTAAAAAGGAGGTCATCACATGAAGACAACTGAATATATTAGCAGCCTTTAGCATAATGACTCCCCCCTCGGGTGTTTAAAATGATATTGATCTCCTTCAATGCAAGGGTCTTATGGGAAACCTACTTTAATGCAATGCGCCCTAAAAAGGATGGTTCAAAAGAACAAACTCAATATTATAATGATACAGGAGACTATGTGTTTAAAGTAGGATTCCTTGAAGTACTTGAAGAACTATCTTTCAGGTTGGACCTTTCAGGTAGTAAATGCAGAAGGATAATCCAATGGATTATCTCTAGGATGTGTTCCTTCCATGATTTTTTGGAACAAGATAAGATCAACTACCTTTTTTCAAAGTAACTGATTTTGAATTGGATATCATCAATACATATGCATCATCTCACAATCATAATTCATTATGAGATAGACTGGTTTAATCGAGCCTCTTAAATCTCCCCATGCTAATTCTCGGGGGTGACCTAAATTTCACAACCCATTAGTCGTAAATTTGGGGTGCATAAGTTTTTTATGATCCTCTTTCCAACTATTTTCTAAATATCCTAGACACCCATCTTCTAGTGGATGTTGAATCACTAGTTTTAGAGGTTATTTGGTCAAATAAGAGGGAAGGAACTCAAGGGATAAGTAAAATTTTGGATTGTTTCCTTATAAAAAAGGATTTGGTCATCAAGCTCCCCTCATACATATCCACAGTTTTGGAGTTCAAATTAAACCACAATATAATTAAATTTGAGATAGATATGGGGGATGAAACCAACACCCTATAAGTTTAACTCTCACTAGCTATCTTACAAGGAGTATAGAACCATGATTTCAAAATTGGGAGGCATATACAGTTGATGATCCAAATCCAGCTATGATAAAGCTACAATACAACCACCTTCATACCAAAGCACTATCAATGCTATGGGAAAAATATATATTTCCATGGGACAAGGCCTTTTTGATAGTGGAAGGAAATATCTCTAATTTTAATGGTATATACTTGGATGTGGGGTTTAAGGATGAGGTTCTATCGGAGCTTTATTTTCTTGAAAAGGAGAAGATAAGGCTATTTGATTGGCAGGAGGGAAAATGGTGGATGAAGAGCAAAGCTCTATGACTTTCTTAAGAGGAAAATAACACCAAAAAATTCCATCGAAATGCATAGGCTCAAAAGGAAACAAACACCATATGGAAAGTAAAAGACTAGAAAGGTACACAATTTTTTGGTTTTAAAAAAATATCAAAAGTGGCGGTTCAACACTATAGAAAGGTATACACTAAACCTAAAATGGAAAACATTTGGGACATCATGACCACAACCTCCTTCTATAGTGGGTGGATCAACGATCAACAAAACATGTCTCTAATGGCTTTGATCACAAAATCAAAACTTCTAAAAATAACAAGTCCTTACAACTAGGGAAATCACCAAAACCAGACGACTAGATGATTGAATTTTTCACAGGGTTCTAGGATCTATCGACAAATTATCTCCTTGCAACAATTGAAGAGTCCAAAGAGGAAAGTAAGATACACTCTTCTTTCATCGCCTGGGGGATTTGAACAATACCATCATATATCACTATGTACTTGTGTCTAGAAAATTAGATCCAAAACCATTATAAACAAACTCAAATCCCACCTCTCAAATCATATTAGTCCGGAGAAATATGGATTCTTGGACGATCGTAAAATTCATGATATAGTAGGTGTATCTTAGGAAGTCTTGCACATTGTTAAAACAAAACCCCGATAATATTTTTTCTAAAACTTGATCTCTCAAAATATTTTGATTGGGTAAACTAGATTTTCTCACGACTTATCCTCAACCAAGTGAGTTTTTCATGCATTTTCATAAAATGGATAGAATAATACTTTAAATTGGTCTCATTCTTGGTCCTTATAAATGGATCTACTTTTTCTTTCTTTATCCCTCCCTGAGGCCTTCAACAAGGTTCCCCTCTCTCTCCATTTCTTTTTCTTATAGGTTTCTCTCTCACACATCTTATTTGATGATGATATACTTATGTTTGGTGTCGCCACAACTCAAAATGCAAAGTGTCTAGATCACATTCTGAATTTCCTTGCCTCCTCCACTAGCATGGAAGTAAATGCTCGAAAGTCCTTCATTTTATTTTATCATGTCCCTTAAGCCATTAGAGAAATGATCCTGAATTTCCTTCCATTTACTGTTGGGAAAAATGATAATTGTTTTAGATTCTTTGGGTTCATACTAAAATAAAATGGCTATCAATACAAAGATTGGTTATGGATTCTTAACAAGATAAAGAGAAGAATATGACCTTGGTACAACAAATGGATCTATCGTGCTAGAAAAGTGGTCCTTATAAAAAGTGTTTTGGAAGCACTCCCAATGTACTGGCTCTCACTGGCACATATCCCTGTCTTGATGCTCAAAAAATTTAAATCCCTTTGTTTACACTACCTATGGTGAGAGAAAGAGGATCTTAACAATGTTCCACTAGTAAAATGGGAGTTTATCACTAGGACTAAATTAGAGGAAGGATAGAGTCTAAAGGACCTAAATCTATTTTCAAAATATCTCACAACCAAAGGAATATGGTAGCTAGTCTAAAAAAGAGGGCTTATGTGGTAGGTATGTTACCAAAATACATTTATCAACATCTATGAGTGGTTTTGAGATTCTCCAAAGAGTTTTGTTGGACGATCTTTGCTTTGGAATGTTGTTGTTTTAAGTTTTAATACTATAATTGGTAATCACCTAGATTGGACTATTAGGGATGGATGTCAAGCTTTGATTGGTAGAGATGCAATCATTGGACTTTGTCAAGGGGTACATTGTCTGTTAGAGTTGATCAAAAATTTGAATGAAAGAAATTTCCATTACTTTTTAGATACATAAATAGGCATGAAGCAACATGTAGATGGAATTTGGGGTGGATGCCAACCTCTGATATTGGACTGGAAGAGAAACCATGGGCATTGGAACCTATTCAGAAAATATTTGATAACCAGTGCCATTGTCTTATGTAAAAGTGAATATAGTCTTGTATGGGAAAAAACCCAACATGTGGGAACATATAGTGTAAAACTAGGGTACAAGACCCTATCAAAATAGATTGAGGAGGTGGTGACACCATGGTGGTGGAGTGGAATCTGTAAATTATGGGGCCTGCCTAAGGAAAAACTCTTTTCACGGCTCACCCTCCACAACAAACTTCCCGGATGGTACAATTTACTTAAAAGAGGCAAGGAAAGACTAGGGCTCTATTACCTCTACAGGGAAAATGTGGAATCAATGCTTCATGTCTTGGTCAAATGACACTTCTCGATGGAGGTTTGGAGTGCATTGGGCTTGCATCATGGCTGACACCTAATCAGGGATGGGAACACTTTGGTTCATGGAACAACTGGTTCAATAGAAGAGTCACTACATAGGAGCTTATCACTCTACCTTTACATGTGATGTGGGGTCTTTGGATCAAGTGGAATGAAGCAATATTCAAAGGAATACAACCATCCCATATTGAAACAATGTATAAAATAAAATACTTGTCAATGTCTTCCAAACCACAAAGAGTTAGAGTTGTGATTAGATAGATTATGCCATTATTGGTTGATCATTGTTTCCAATATAGTATTTGTGATGGTGTATCTAGGGGAAATATTAGCTAAATTAGAGCCAATGGGATCATATATTATTATGGTCACACAGACACAATGAAAAGGGAAATAGGTTTTCGATCCAAAAACTATGCAAATATAATCAACTTGCTCACAGTGATGAAGATAGCATTAGAGCTTAGGATACAATGGCTCCATATTTCCTTAGATTCCAAGGTATTTTTTTATTGGATGAGAGGCTTGGTTGAATGTAAACACGTCATTATCTCAATATTTGTGGAATAGGGCCAAGCATTAAGGTTTTCATTTCAAGCAGTATATATCTCCCACATTTATTGAGAACACAATGAAGTAGTAGATGTTATATCAAAGGAGGTGAGGGGCATAGAGGAAGGTAAGCTAATCTTGATATAAACAGACATAGATGGAACCATCTCTAGGAAATATATTTTAATTCTTTAAATAATAATTAATACCAGGAGATATGATGAGGATATATATGGTTGAGGTTGTGAAGCCTCCCACAAAATATATATGTTTGTATTTTCTCTTTTTAAAAATTTAGAGGTATTCTACACCTTGAGGGAAGTGGAACCAAATAAGAATGTCTCAATTAAGTCAAGGTCAGGAAGCCTCCCCCATATTATTCCAAGAAAATGGAAGAATGTGTATGAACACAACACAAATCTAAAAATGGAAAAATGTGTATGAACACAACAAAAATCAATGGCCACAAGATCCAAAAGTTTCCAAGCCACAAAGCTTGATGAAGACAATCTACAAAGGTTAATATTGGCTGTACTTTTTACCACCAATGATGGAATATAATTATTGAATTTTTTCTATTGAATATATATATATATATATATATATATATATATATATATATATATATATATATATATATATATATATATATA
>ML813533.1:28816-75814 GCA_009831015.1 Picea engelmannii | reverse complement strand
CCACAGAAAAAATCTAGCAATTTTATTTATAAAAACAAAATTATAGTGGTAGATAATGTAAAAGCATTTAAGTCTATCTTTATAGGTCTGTAGCTTTAGTTGGAAGATTGTCACCTGTAGTTCCAAATTTTTCTTTTAAAAAGGAAATACCAGATAAGAAACGTTTTTGAGTAGTGAAGCATCATATACATATCTCGTCAAAATTTTCAAAGAAGTATAGTCTTCTTTATATACAAAAAAAAAATCAACTAGTCTTCTTGAAGGTACTCAGTCTCTCTTTCCATGGAGAGACACCAATCACAAAGATCTAAAGTAGGAAAAAGAGACTTAGAGCCAATGAGAATGAGTATATTAAAAGGAGTGTGCAAGAATTCTATTGGTGATCTTCTGGATCCCATTTTCTAGTGCCACTCCATCCGTAGATAACTTGTCTATTTCATAGTTCTTATCCCTGTAAACATGTGTAAAAGAAATGCAAGAGAAGGCTGATTTTAGGAGAAGGATGTCATGAAAAGAGATGTTGTAGTGTGAAGTTGCACAAGTTTAATTCTCCTTTCATCCATTGAATCACAAGTAGAGAGCCTCCATAAATTTGGATTTGAGAAATTACATTTTCTTGAGCCAGGATTAAGACCAGTTTTAGAGCCATAAGCTCACAAAAGTTGTTTGTGTCACTACCAAGACAAACCTTAAAAGAGTTGTGAGTGAGTGAGAGATATAAAATTCTCCCAACCTTGCCTTTGATGGAGATCCTTAGGAGGCTCCATCAAAAAATATATTTTCCACTGAGACTAAAATTGGTCTATCGGACCTTAAGAAAAGTAAGAGATTACTCAAAATTCTTTAAACTTTTATTTCGATGCTTGAAAATCATTAAGAGAAGTGTTCCAAGATCACTAAAGTTTTGATGACTTAGAAGGTTAGGAAGGTCGGTATTGTGGAAAATATTTTGAAATTCATATCTAATTTGGGTATACGCAGGGCACTCTAGGAGAAAGTTATTTTCATATTCAACCCTCTTGGTGTCACAAAGGTGACATTCTTTCTTTCCATCTTGTTTTCGGGATTTCGCAACTCCTAGTTTCACTATGTAGCTCATGAGAATTATTTCTTATTTTAGCAATATGGATTCTCTTCTTTAGACTAGTCAGAACAGAGATATACTTTTGATCTTCAAGGTTTGGGTCAGCCACCTCCTTATAATATATTAATTTTTTTTTGTCCTCTAATTATTTATCACACCATAGATTCTCCTTAAATTTATCTTGTGCAATATTTTTAATATCACTGCTTTTTTGCAGAATAACTTCTTCTTTTATTCCTCAATGATTTAACCAAGACTTGGCATCATTATGCCATCCTTGCTTGAGCCATTGGTGATTTTGGATAGAGTCTGAAGAAATTTTGGGGAGCCTCTTGTCATCCATGTTGTTTATCTTGTTCTTGTACATTAAGTACCTAATCATAGTTGTGCTCTCAACAGGGGAAATGCTCACTTCGATGAGGAGGATAGGATAAAGTGTATTGCCCTTAATTTTGAGATTATAGGTTATAAAATTATTTTGGATATGCTCTATATTTCTCCAAGATTCTTGAGAGATACTGCATCCCCAAACTTCACATCCATATAAGATAACAGGAGTGACAAGAGTCTCAAAGAGGATATTTTTTCTTATCCCATAACCAAAGATCTTCTAATTTACAATTATTTTCAATCCCATTATAAGATTTCCACCCTCCATTTATCCTTTTCTCAATGCTATAGTCCCAATTGAGCTTGTGATGAATATCAATTCCAAGATACTTGTATGAATACACTTCCTCAGAGATATTGTTGTCATATACAAAATTATCGTAGGTGATCTTGTTGGATTTAATGATCATAACCTTTGTTTTGTCATTGTTCACCATCATACATGTACTAGAGAAGAAGTCCTTGAAGATTCTAAGTTGCTTACTAAGGTCATAGGTATTCCTTGATATGAGAACAATATCATCAACATATAAAAGAAGCATGATTATTGTTACACATGAAATTTGCACACCTAGGTACCTCTCCCTAAGTGTCGTAAGTGTCATATAAGTGTCTCATACACCTTGACACCATGGAATAACCTATGTCACAATCCCTAGACAATGTGGAGGAGGGATATATTACATGAAGGCAAAAATACCAAGTGCACATGAATTATTATTAAAAAAAAAAAAATAAGTGTGAGAATCAACCTCACATTTGGTTTCCTATTTTTTAGGGAAGGTGGAGAATCTCATGGAAGGTTGAAATATTTCCTCCTTAAAATCCTTGAGAGGTATTTCCTCCCTAAAATCCTTAAGAAATATTTTCTCCCTAAATATCTTTAAGATCCCATTTTAGTGGATCTGATGAGTGATCCTCTCCATGGTGGTTAAGCCTCCAAATCCTATATAATGAGGGCTTTCCATGTAGAAGGGAAGAATATAGGAGTTTAGAGATACCAAACTTATGATCTCAAGAGATGGTGGAGATTTGAGGTATAAAACCTATGGTATTGGGAGAAAGATTTAGGATATAAAACCTATGATTTTGGGATCTTTGTGCAAGGGTTGGATGAGGAGGACTTGGGGAAGTTGTTGCAACTGCATCTACAGTCTCATTAATATATTTCTTGGCCTATTTCCTTCTAACTTATGTCTCTTTACATATGTTTGTCTTATAGATGGATTTTATTGGACTAATCTTATAGATTAGAGTAGGAGGTATTTGTCTCGTTGTCCATTGCATTGCAGGTGTCAAACAATGCTAAGGAGCTCAGAGATCAAGTTTAAGTTGGAGCAACAAGGAAAAACATTAGAATAAGATGCATCACACTTTCTTCCTTCTCCTTCTATTTCTTATTAGTTAGATATATTCAAAGGAATGTTAGTGTCCAATTTTAGCATTTTTTTTTTCTTGGTATAGGGGTCTAGAATCCAAGAGGAGATTCACATGTCTGTAGGGGAATTTTCCTACAACAATTACTATACTAGAAAGAGTTGGTCCAACACAACTTGCGGCTTCAAAACAATCTTCTAACTTGTCAATGTAAATTCCAAAAAGGGTAGGGGGTAGGGGACAACCTTGCTTGACTCATATATTGCATTTAATTTATGTTGACCAACCCTTAGTGCTCCTAAACTTGACAATAATGTTCTCATACAACCTTACCGCAATAGCTCTCATCCTGAAGGTAACTTTTATCTCTTTTAATCTATTCCAAAGGTTGGTCCTAGGCACAATGTCAAAAGATTTCCTAAAGTCAATGAAACAACAAGGGAGATTTGTTTATTGTTGTGACACTCCTTTGCAATGATCCTAAGCATGATAAGGTGGTCCACATTTGAATGATAACCTATAAAATCGACATTACCTTTATCTCTTTTTTGTGGCTTTCTAGCCATATGATTATCTTCTTTTCCAAAATACTTCCATACAACTTGGATAAAATGGGGCTAACCACAATGGTCCTATAATTAGAGGGATTTCTTTTGTCCCCACTTTTAAAAATAGGTACAATGAGGCTTTGAGTCCAAGGTTTAGGGAATCCCTGCTTGACTGCTAAATAGAAGAGCTTGTGTATGTGAGGGATCATAATAGGCCCTCCAATTTTTAATATTTCAGCTTGGTATACCTCAATGTCCTTAGCTTTCCCATTTGCAAGTCTCTTAACCCCAAATTTTATGTCTTCTATAGAAAAAACATCAACTTCTGTAGAAAATTTTGGAATTTTGTCGAGGACATTATGAGATTCATAATATTTTTAAGGTATGAATTCCAGTTTGTCGGGGGAATCACAACATTTTATTTACTTTTACAAGTTAGAATTTGCCTCCAAAATTTATTTGGATCTAGCTTAGAAAGGTGCAAAATATTCTCTTTCTTTTTGTAAGTAAAAAATATTGTATTACCTTACGCTATCAAAAAGCCACACATGTCTGAACATACATCAAGACTCGCCAACTGTTCTTCCACATGTATGGAAACTAGAATAGGTGGTCATCATTGTTCAAAGTACAGAAGGAAACACATGTTTGGAAAACCATCAGGAGTTGCCACATGTTCTGTTATATGCATGGAAACCAGAACATGTGGTTGGCATTGTTGCAGGACCAACTAGTGAACTAGGTCTAGTGGAAGAAAAAAACATTGTAACTAAGACTAGAAAATTAACAGTGAAAAAACTAGACATGAGGCGAACTCGGGCGTCCATCCTGGTGGAATCTGAAGGCATATGGTTGGCAATAAGTTGGGAAACGTATATTTGTAGGCTCGCTTGACAGGGAGTTGAACAGAATATCCAAGCGCTTGTTGAGGATGTTATGGGTGTGCATCTTCTCATCCAAGTCTCTTCTCATTTCAAAAATGAGGGCCAAATGATCCTCCATGAGCCTGCAGGTGTTGGGCGGTTCGTGGTTTTCTAGAGTCGAGCCCACTGGCACTCTTGTATGTGTCGCCCTGTTGGGTGGGTCATGACTGTCCTCCTCACTCCATAGTTCTCCCCATCTTATCACTAGGTCTTCGTCGATGGGATCAACAGGATTCTGGCAGTAATCCGACATCAGAGGAGAAAAATCCTCTTGCACCAGACATACTTTCATGACCAGCTCGAGGGAATTCAAGGGAATTCCACTCCCTTTTTATGTCATCTGCTTGTCGGTGATATCCTACAAGTTATGAGGAAGTTTTTTCCAGCAAGGAGGAATATCCTCCTCCACAAAGAAACTTTCGTAGAATGGCTCTGGGTTTGGTGAGTGAGGTTCAGTCTGAGCTTCCTTGCCCCAGTTTTGATCAGAGCGAGGACACGGGCTGAGCTACTACTTGGAATGGGAGAGAGAGAGGTTGAGCTTGGGAATCGGTGCCTACCTAATTGACTGTAGTAGGTCGGCCCATGCTTGGACTTGCCTCTTTTGTGAGGCATGGCGAAGCTAAGCTCGTGGGGGAGAGAGTTCACAATGGAGAGACCATAAATGCTTGGGATGGGCTAGAGGAAAGTTACAAAGGTTTGGAGTGCTCTAGGCCTAGCACTCGGGGGATGACGAAAAACTGAAGACAATTTTTAGAGATGAGGGTTGCAACAGGGAAATACCTGTGTGATGATGAGTGATGTGACAGATAGGGGATCCATGAATCATAGGGTGATGCAGGTTGGATGCATTGTACCATTACCAGAGGGCCAAAATTGAAACACAATTAGAGTTGTTGCACTATCCCAACGCACTAAACCTTGGCCGGAGTAAATGTTAGGCATTGTGAATGGACTAGAGAGGATAATGGCGGTGAGGGGATTTAACTGTCCTCGTTTCCAACATGCCATGTGACTCGCCATCGCCAGGTGTCACCCCATCCGAGGTGGTGCAAAATATTCTCTTTATTTCTATATATGATCCAGGTGGATATTGGTGTCCACCCACTATTCCAACTAGCTCCTCTTGTCAGTTTTTAGTTCACCATGTTCTTCTATACATATTTTTAATTGTGGGATTTACACCTATGGGGTTGTTTGAATCCCTACACATATTCTAGGTGGATACTGGTGGCCTCCCACCTAATCCAACTGGCTTATTTTGTATGTTTTCATGTCATCACATATTGATGTACTTCCAAGGCCGTTTTGGGGCCCTAAATAATGTTATTTTGGCTTGACACAGTCAAACTATAGATGGATTCAAAGTTTGACAGTGTAATGCGTAGTTCTCGAAAATACCTTTCCAACGGGCTATCACGCACCTAAAACGAAGATTTTATGCAAACATTATGACCCCAGGAAGTTAATGTACTAACTAACTTACCCAAACGGGGCCCACATGAATTTTGGTGTTTCATATCCTAGGGTTAGGTTTTTGGATGTCTAGGGTTTTGGCATTCCTGTTTATCATAAAAAAATCCTTCAAAGCCTCATTGTAATCATCTTCTTGCGAATGAGCGTAATCGTCACATCTATTCTCAGAGATAAAGATGACACCATTCTAGCGAGTTTTGCACTCTGTATTTTTATAGTCTCTTTACAATTCTTTCCTTAATAGAATCAAGTATTGTTGTATTTCTCTGTTTCTGGAAATTTTCATGAGCATTTCATTTTAATTTCTCTGCTCTCACTTCGTTCCAAAAATATATCTGGATCAGTGGTATCAAAGCAGGCTTCTCTTGATCATTTTTCAGCGCATGTCCCCGACGAGGTTTGAGTAAATCAAGTTGGGTCTCAAGTTTTTCTCTCTTGAGGACAATCACTCTCGCACACCCAAGAAACCCTTGATGGCAATAGAAAAGAAATACGGTGGAGTAGAAGATTCTATTAACATGTTTCTTGAGCAAGCTCTCGTGCGACAGAGGGAAAAAATGATGGAGAATTTTTCACACATTATTAAACACCTTCTGATAGCAACAAATGCATCTTCATCAAGCGACCATTTTGGAGGAACCTCTCCCTTCAAGGTACAAGTTAATTTTGATATTCCTATATTTTAAGGTCAGATAGATGCGGATGCCCTAGAAAAATGGTTAAATCTATTAGAAGGTTATTTCTCTGTTTAAAATTTTTCCGACAGGGAAAAAATTACCTTCTCACTCCTCAAGTCTCTCCCCCATGTCAAACATTGGTGGTAAAATTACTGGGAGAAAAGTTCCACAAAGGAATCTGAAATATATGGGGTCGAGCCCACTTGGGATTTTTTTGTGGATGCGGTCAAAGAACAATACTATCTTATTGATAACTATGAAAACCAGTACATGACATGGACCACACTGTGGCAAGAGAATAGCCAAACAGTGTTAGAGTTCACAAATACTTTCCATACCTTGTGCACCAAGTTGGGTATCAAAGACTCTGAGAGACATTTGGTTCTGAAATACCACGAGGCTCTTCATAGTTACATCCAAACCAAAATGGATTTCCTAAACATCTCATCTTTGGGAGCTACCTATCGATATGTTGTCAAAATCGAGAAAAATTTTAGGCACTAGAACAAATGGGAATTCAAGTCTCCAAATATGCAACAACCAAAGCACAGTAAAGACGGCCCTAACCAAAAACCTCTAGACAACCATTCCAAGACACATGACAAAAAGGGTAAAGGGAAGACAAAGAATGGAACTGGAAAGTGGTGTGACTTCCACAAAATCCCCTGGCACAACATCGATGAATGTTGCTCGAAATAGTCATTGGTGGCCGAGTTCAAAGACACAGAGTCGAAACCTGATTCAGAATTTGATCCAAAAAATATTGAAAACAGACAGATCATCAATGCAGACCCCATTGCCACTGTCGCAACCAAAACAATTCAACCAGAAGAATCAGTAGATCCTGAAGAGGGGGAGTGCCTCTTCCATTCACAGACGTGGGTGAAGAGGACCTTGTTGCATTTCATTGTCGATAACAACAGCTTGAAGAACCTCATCTCAGCTAAGGTCGTCAAACAGTTGGGGTTGTCGACAACACCACACCCACATCCATACAACATCGGGTGGCTTCACCAGGGACGAGATCTTTGTGTCAGCCAATAGTGTCTCCTATCCTATGGAATCCAACCCTTCAAGGATGAGGTAGTGTGTGATTTTTCCCCTCTTGATGTTTGTGATGTTGTTTTGGGCCAACCATATATGTGGAGACATCATGCTGTCTATGAGTCTAGACCCCATAGTGTCGTTATTACTCTGGGAGGTAAGCTATATAGGATACCAGAGGTAGTTCTGTCTACTACTCCACCAAAACAGTGCCGCAAGGTAATCTCTCATACTGCAAAATTCATTCTCTTTGCAGTTTGTTCAAAGGATGCATAGAAAACTGCTACAACCACTGCAGCCTTAACACCTTCTATCCGGAAAAAATAGATTGTTTCTTCACCTACAATGGTGCCTACACAATGCCCCGTCAAACCCAGAGACAACATATTGGTGGAGCATATTCAACCCTGCCAGCAACAGGCGTGTGGCAGTCTTCCACAGACCAAGCAACACAACTTCTCCAACAAAGCACGCATCTCACCAAGTTTCAAATTCAGAAAATTATTTCCCCTCTTCCCTGGGCACTCAATGCAATGGATATGATTGCTTCCTAAGGGGGGAGGATTGATCCAGGTGGATATTGGTGGCCACCCACCTATTCCAACTGGCTCCTCTTGTTAGTTTTTAGTTCAACATGTTATTTTGTACTTCTTTGTAATTGTGGGATTTACACCTCCGGAGTTATCTGAAGCCCTACACATCTTCCAGGTGGATATTGGTGGCCTCCCACCTAATCCAACTGGCTTATTTTGTATGTTTTCATGTTAGAACATCGTGTTGTATTTCCAGGGCCGTTTTTAGGGCCCTAAACAATGTTATTTTGGATCGCCACAGAAAAATTGTAGATGGGGTCAGATTTTGACAGTGTAATGCATAGTTCTCAAAAAGACCTTTCCAACGGGCTATCACGGGCCTAAAATGGAGATCGTATGAAAAAGTTACAACCCCAGGAAGTTAATGTACTTACTTACCCTAATGGAGCCCACATGATTTTTGGCGTTTCATCTCCTAGGGTTAGGTTTTTGGATGTCTAGGGTTTTGAAATTCCTCTTTATCATAAAAAGGCCTTCAGAGCCTCATTGTAATCATCTTCTTGCGAATGAACGTAGCCGTCACATCTCTTCTCAAAGATAAAGTTGCCACCATTCTAGTAAGTCTTGCACTCTATATTTTTATAGTCTCTTTACAATTCTTTCATTAATAGGAATCAAGTATTTTTGTGTTTCTCTGTTTCTAGAAATTTTCATGAGCATTTCATTTTAATTTGTCTTCTTTCAATTCGTTCCGAAAATAAATCCAGATCAATCTATGTAGTGATTTTTTCCCCTTTTAATTAGGGCTTTATATATATTAATATTATCATATTTCAAAGTCTCATTATAGGCATCCCTAATGGATTTTCTAGCAAGTTTACACTTGTTATTATACCAAAGGTTGGAAATTATATTCTTCTTTTTACACAACAATTCAATAGAGAATTTTTTTATGGAGGTAGAGAGGGTTGTTGTAAAATTATGATAGATGTCTTCAATATTGTTCTTATATGATAGAAGATTTAATTCGGTGTTTAATTCCTTTAAAAATAAATCAATGTTAGTTTTTTCAAAAAGAAGATGCCTTTGGTTACCAGAGTTATCTTCAAGGGGTTNTATATATATATAATTTTAAGGTCACAACCAAGCTAGACACCAAATCAGTGTATGAGACTGCCTTGTTTATGGGACAAGGGACCCCCTCTGCACAATGATTTGATTGCTAAAGTCTACAGAGGTATACATACCCTACAACCCTCTGGATTTTAACTTATGGTTAAGAACATGTGTTTCCTCCTTGGAGGTTACAAGTTCAAATCTAGAGTGGGGTAGGGTATGTATACCTTTGTAGACTTTAGCAGTCAAATCGATGCGCAGAGGGGGTCCCTTGTCCCACAAACAAGGGGGTCTCATACACAAATTTGGTGTCTAGCTTGGTCATGACCTTAAAAATAGATTAAAATACAATCTGAGTGGCCTAATGGTTAAGAACATGTGTTTCCTCCTTGAAAGTCATGGGTTCAAATCCAAAGAAGGATAGGGTATGTAGACTTTAACAGTCAAATCACTTCACGAAAGGGATCCCTTGTCGCACAAACAAGGAAATCTGATACACCAATTTAATATATAACTTAACAATGACCTTAAAATTATATATATATATATATATATATATATATATATATATATATATATATATATATATATATATATATAATTAATTAATTTAGAAAAAATTCAATAAATTAATCGTTTGAATATAGTGAAAATTTCATAATATATCATTTGAATGTATATAGTAGAAGTTTCATAATATATCATTATTTGAATGTGTATATTATATAATGAAAGTTTCATAATATCATTATTTAAATGCATATAGTAAATATATTTCTTATAACCAATTAGAAAATCTAATAAATCCTAAATGTCACATGTATGCTCTATTAAAAACATAGCTTACAAGTTGTTAAAATTATAGGAAAACAAAATTCATAGGAAAGCACAATTCAATTTCTCCATTATTAACAACATAACTTAATAAGTTAAAATTATAGGAAAACAAAATTCAATTTATATATATATATATATATATATATATATATATAAATTAAAAATATTTATAAACAAAAATATATTATAAATTAAAAATATTATATATCATTATAGAAATACACAATGTGATATAAAACTAACCTTATTAATTCAGACTTTACATTTTAAAGTAATTAAATGACATATAACTCAAGTGAAGAGAAAACAAAACTTCAAATTTACACCTTAATGTGGATTTCTTTTAATGTTTAATAAATTTGAAATAAAAATAAATTTACCCTAATAAATTAAAACATTTACGCTAATAAATTAACACTAACAAATAATTATAATAGCTTTGGAAAGAATTGTTAAGAGTTAATTTTGTATGGAAACATCGATCCGATCACAACTTTATGTTTATGCTCCCTTTCATGGCTAAAGATATTATATTTAATACACAAATACTATTCTCAACGTTACGTCTTATTGGTTGAATGAGAGATTATTTTATGTGTGTTTTCCATGTTTGTTTTTTGAGCTTTAGTATATTATATAATTTTGTTTGACTTAGTTCTCTTGGTAAGAGATTAAATTTAAAAAAAAAATTAAATTAAATTAAATCTTTGTGTGTAGGATTAAAGTTAAATATTATTTGAAAATATATAATTTTGTTGTTATAATTTTAATGGTGATAGTATGGATTATTGGATTTTTTTAAACATTATTGAGATTGAAATCACTTTTTAGTTTTGGAGTAAGATTTGAATGTGAGTTTGTCTTTTTTAGACTTAAGGAAAAGACATATAGTAGGAGTGAAAGTTTGATTTTTATGGACCATGAGAGAGTTATTTCCTCTGATGTTGCCCATATTCGTGAATAGCAGCCAATGATAGTTGTCCTCACCATTGATTGACAATTATATCATGATAAGTTTTGCATCTTTCTTTTGGAACTTAGGTTGAAAAAAAAAAAAAACTTGATATGAACTAGTTGTGAAAATTAACCTATTAATAACTTGAGTGGACCTAGTAATTTTTTTTGTAAGATTTATGTATTGTTCCAAATATTCTAGATATCATAATGTTTATCAAGCATAACCCAAAAAAACCTATCGTTGTTGGCCTACCAAAAGAGGAAAACCAGGCCAAGATTTAAACCAAAATTATAGCCAATTAAGATTGTAAACAACACGAAGTCTGAGAAACTAAATAACAAGGATGCTAGACAACCAGAAAATATAAATTTAAACAATTGAATTAGGAAAGAACCATACATAGCTTAACCAAGAAAGAACGAGTGTATTTCAACCATGGAAGTGGGCGACCTGAGAAGTAGGCAAGGATGAGTTGGCCTTGAGTCTGGCATCCAGAGAAGACCCATCTTGCAGATGACCATCCCGAGTAGCCTGGAAAGAACCATCATTGCATTCATGGAAAGAACCATCATTGCATTCAACAAGCCAAGAAACCATTGTTATGAGAAATATGTTATGATCTTCTAAAGCTTCTAGATGTTGCTTAAATTGTTGATAGTCCTGGTCTTTGGAAGCATTCCTTGAGCTACCATGGTCTTAGTGTGACAGTATAAATCTAGAGTTTTGTAAAATTTGGATTCTCTAGTCCGAGTGCAACCAAGGCCCAGAATGATATTCCCCCACCTGCACATCGACGTCCTCATCTTCGTAAGAAACTCAAACAATCTTCACGTCCTCTTCCAAAGTCGGCATGGTGGCATGAGATTCCTGAGTGACCAACTCAGCATAGAACTTTGTAGATTCCACCACGACTAGGGCTGCACGAGTTTGTTGGGTTGGAGTTTTCCTTGCAGAAGCAGCTCGAGGAGCCATGGAAGCATCCAGGAGAATAACATAAATGTGCCAGGTTGAAGCTAGCAAAGGCACAAAAACCACGTCAAGAGTGAACCAGAGGTCAAACAGAAGCCAATAACAAGGGCTAGAATGAACCATAGAATACCCATGTTCCATGCTTAACCACCAAATGAACATCATGACAGCAAGAGGTAAGAGTACAAATATTCCAGAACTATTATCCGTCATGAATGACAACTTAACTATAAATTGTTTGGAGATCAACCCACTGGTCCTTTCCAGTCTCATCTAGCTCTACGAACTGAGTAACCCTGTAATCATAATCACTCTCATGTGGGAGCGACATGTTTGAAAAGACAAGACATGAGGCCACCACATCCTCCCCATTGTCATCCTTTGCTCCAAGTGGCACCCGATACGGGGGATTGAAGTCAGAGAGAGCCAAAGAATTAAAAGTTTGCTTGAGAGAAGAATCATTGATTTTGTCCCTATTACCTTGAGCAGAATTAATATGAGTGGTGCAATTAGTATGCCTTCATTGGACCATCAATCTGTAAAAAAAATCGGTGTTGCGCTTCCCATATTTGAGCCATTGAACACAGGATTTATGTCTCCATAAAGTCTCCTCTTGTTGTCTCCTTTTCTCGATCAGGGAGGCGAGTCCCTTTTCTTGTTGGGAAAGGTCTTCCGACCGTCCATGGAGGATGATTTTTTTGTTGAAGATCTGCCATTTTGGATTCCAATTGCTTATGAGCTTGAAATATGTTTCCAAAGACATATTTGTTCCAAAATTTGAGTTGTTAGTTTAATATTTGTGAGATGTTGTTGAAAACAATACATTAGGGATCCCTTTGCAACATTGGCTTCATCCCTCAATTTCCTAATGTTACTTTGGAAATCAGGTGAGAGAGCCATAAATTTTCAAACTTGAATAGTTTCTTAAGGGGCACCCCTTGAACATTTATATTGAGACAAATGGGCTAATGGTCAAAGCCAACAGTCGGGAGAATGCTAGCATCCATATGAAGACCTAAGATCATGAGAGATTCAGAGATCAGATATCGGTCCAATCTGCAGGCTACTTGTTGTGTTCCACCTCTGTAGTTGTTCCAAGTATAGAGACCATTGATTATTTATATATTGATTAGTCACCTGGCTTTGGATGAAGGCATTGAAGGCTTCATTATTAGGATCCAGTTGAATTCCTCCTTTTTTCTCCTCTAGGGAGGAAATGAAGTTGAAGTCCCCTCTCAGGATTCAAAAATGTTGTTCAATGAGGTTTGGAATGTCTTGAAGAGTTTCCAAAAACTCAATTGAGTTTTTGGGGTCCATAAATATTAGTCATGAATCGAGTTGCTTCAGAGCCAATTGGTCTGAATCTGGTAGTGAGACTTATATTTATCGCAAAACAATTGTTCAAGAATACTGTTGTTGGATTCCAGAGGATTGCAACACCACTCGTCAATCCCCTAGAGTCTAAGGCAACAGAAAGTCCATTTTTCCATATTTTGGAGAGAATGTTAGCTAAAACATGATCAGAACATTTTTTTTCTTGCAGCAAAAAAATGTTTGGAGACTTAGTATTTACCTTGTTTCGTAAGAGCCTTTTCTTGCTCTTACCATTTATGCCTCAAATATTCCAAGAGACAATTTTCATTGAAAACTTGGAGAGGGAGAGGATTGATACGAGTCCATGATCAACGCATTTTGACCCAAGTTGACCAAGATATCTCCTATTTCCTACAAAAGTTGCAGATTTTATTTCCTTCCCTTGCGCTTGTCATCCTTAGGGTTCTTCTTGGGCTTTAACTTATTGGTTTGGATGTCGAGCGCAAGGTTGAATCCATGCGTTGGATGAGATCCCATTGGCTCTCTTTTGTCTTTGTGTAAGGCCCTATGTACATGTTGGATGTGTTCTAGTGGGGATTATTTGTATATCTTTCCTACGAATTGTGTCCACATTACCCTATAGATCAATGCCTTCATTCTTCGTATCATCAATTTCAAGGTCCATTACGTCGTCCCCTTCAAGAAACATGGGCACATCTTCAATAGGTGGAGGATCATAGGGGGAATCCATGGTTCTCAGTTTCTTAGGGTCTCCGGGATTGGAAGTAGGATCAAGGGATTTGTGATGCTTTGGGTTCTTGGGGGAGAGATCTGATAGAGGAGTAGGGGAAGGATCTGAAGGGATCGAGCTTATGATTTCAAAGATATTTTTAGTTTCAGTGGATTTGGAGGGGCCATAGGGGGTGGGATTTCGTCAAGATCTGTTTCTATTGACTATTTTGGTGAAACCCATCTCATCTTTTTTAGGTTTTGTCTTAGTTTCTTTAAGGGGGTTGAGGAAAGGACAATCCCTATGGAGATGTCCATGTTCATGGAAACATCTGCAACAAAAGGGGATGAACTCATAATCCAAGGTTTGGATATAGTAAGAGTCTCGATAGATAATATAAATGGACTCAAGGATGGGAACTGAAACATTCATATAAATTCATATGTGGGCATACATAGTGTAGTACCCTTGTTTGGATGCTTTTGAATATTGAACATACATACCTAGTGTATTACCTATTCTTGCTAGGATCTCCTCATCCTAGTATTCTCGCGGGACCGAATAGAGTCGTACCCATATTGGTGCATAGGTAAAGTCTTCCTTATCAGGGTTGAATTTCTCAGTCCAATATCTGAGATGCAAGCCTGTCGAATGGAAGAAGTAGGGTCCATTTTCAAAGATCATTTCCATGTCTCCTTGATCTTGAAAAATAGCCATGAAAAAATCTTTAGACCCAAGCTTGAGCTCAAATGGATTTGTGGGTTTCCAGTGAGAGTTGATCCACGAAACCAAATCTCGCTTTGTTGGCCAGATGCCAAGAAACTTATTGATGATTGTGTGATCCCTCATGAACTGAACGTAATTTCCAAACCGATTCAAGCGGATTTCATATTTGGGCATCACAACCACTTTGGGGATGCACTATATTGGCTTCCATTTTTTTGTTCATTGTGAGGCAGTTGAGAGTCTTCCATGCAGTCATATTGAGATGGGTTTGTAGTCGAGGCATTTCTATTTGAAACATGAATGCGGGAGGGATCACCATGAGAATAAGCATTATGCCCATTTCCATTGAGAGACAAAGTGTAGGGATCCATGAGAGAAGGCAGAGCCCATACCAAGTTTCAAAAGAGCGCAGAAACCCTAACCAGACCTATCGTCTTTTTGCATTCGGGCCTAGTGATTAAGAACATGTGTTTCCTCCTTAAAAATGATAAATATGGAATTTATATATATATATATATATATATATATATATATATATACACACCTTGTTTTTAGTTGAAAGTAAATCTAAACAGTTTCATACATATAAAAATTGTTTTTATTTGGCTAAGAATTGTCTTCTTCAGATATAAGGAAACAAGTTTACGGCCCAAGACCCCGAAGACATCTAGGAGGAATGAAAGTATCTAGGTGGCATGTTTTTTCTTGAATAACGGTGATAAATCAACCTGCATTCCAACTGAGTTAAAAATGTACATCTTCATTCTCATTATTATAACATAATTTTCATTATATAATTAATTTAAATTTCATTCACAATTTGTTTGTAATTTCACTTTCTCTAAAATGACGTGTCTCATTTTATTATATATGTTAAAAGTCAAATGGTTTTATTATAAACTACTTATTATGAGTTTACTTAGTTTTTATTAGTTATTTGGAAGCCACCTTTGTTGTAATAAGTAATAATATAGCAATTATGTTTTTTTTTTAATGAGGAAGCCACCTAGTTTTAAGTAATTATGTCTTATAATAATGTTAAGGGTATTTTTAAGAGAGGGTTTTTCTCAAATTTGATTAAGTAATCATTCTTTATTAATATAATGTTAAAGGTGTTTTCCTCATGTGTAGAAAAGTTGGTAATGAAATGTATTGTTAAGGCACCCCATCTCCATTATCTGAAGTCATTGGTTCTAAACCTTCAACTAGCTTTGTGTGTTTGCATGAGGGGCCACATTGGCATGTATGGGGTTATAGTGGTAGCACTTGAATAACACGGCCACATGTCACTTGAGTAAGTGCTCAACAAATTATTGATTTCCCAAATCAAAAAAATGTCAAAAAGATTTTTTTTTTTTCAAAATTTAATGATCCAAACTATTTGATATAAAAAAGACAAATTTAAAAGTTCTACTTTTTTTTTTTCAAATAATCGTCACTTAAATTCAATTATGCAATCATTATCTTTTTATGGAATACCATCTTTTCAAGGTTAGTGAATTCCACCGCTTTCCCTCCTTAGTAGATGCCAACGACAATCTTATTGTATTTCCCTTAAACCTGTGCATGTCAATATTCACTCCACCTCACAATAATGTACCTGGAAAGAATAATAAATTAGGATTCTCTACCTAGAAATTGATTCATGCAGTTTTCTTATACTAGGAGGTAATGTTTCAAGTGTGTATTATATTTTTTTAATTCTATGTTCTTTGTATTTTTTCAAATTGGTGTTTGTATTTTTTCAATTGAAGAATTAGAAATATGTTATGTAGAAAATTGAAGCTTTGCCACAGAGTTCAAGATCATTATAACAATATACTTATTAAAATTTCAACATATCATTTGCGGGAATTGAATTTAAGTGGAGAAGATAAAAATCATTCCTCCTAGATTAATATAATTTATAAAAAAATATAAAAACAAAAATACATTTTTCAAAACTATAAAAACCCACTAAAAACTTTTGTTGCATAAATCTCTATATGTTTTACATACCTACAGAAACATGGGCTATTCTATAATATACTTACACTAATAATATCAATTATATGTAAAGTCTTTTATTAATGTAGAAAATTGAAAAAGGCGTAGTTTGGTTCTCAGGGTTGAGATTCATGTGAACCCATTATTGATGGCGTATTACTTTGCTTAGAATATTGTCTTGATTGTTGAGATTGGTTTTTTTACTAACACGGATTGGTGGGTGCATTGCAAGCGTTCATTGATGATTAGTTTGGTTACACGGATTGACCTATAGCCAAGTGTGCTTATGGACTACGCTATTACGTATCGTCTTATAACCTTTATGTTTGAATGAGAGTGTTTGTAGCATTTGTTGTATAGTTTATAGGAGCCACATTGCTTGATTTTCCATTGTTTAGTGAAAACGGCCATGAATTGCAATATTGCTAGGTACCCTATAATACTCATGATTATGTATTGGATACAAGACATGTAAGTTGTGAAGCATAGGATTATGTATTGTATACAAGACATGTAAGTTGTGAAGTAGAGAGTTTAGACAAACGATGGCCAGAGTGAGAAAGGACAATTGAGAAAGGACAATAAAGAGAGTTATCATCATGATAATACATTGGTGGATTACATGGTATATTTTCAAGCATAAAAGAGTTCTATGATGATCTTAAGTGTTTGTTGGATTTGAAGATGATGTTTGTGAAGAGAGTTGAGCTCATAATGCCTTGAGTCGTCTTGATTGATGTAAGGTATTTGGGTAGGGTGTGGGGAATTGATGAGGCCTTGTGGGTTGTTGGAATGCTAAATAGAATAAGCGTGAATTGCACATTTTATTACAGATATGATACACATATATATACATTCGGATGATCTTTGGATTTGTAGTCCAAGGTCTCTTGGACTCCCCACAACAGTTACTTCTTATGACATTTCATATTCCTTCATCTAGTAACCCTAAACGGATTACATTTCCAACATTTCCCCCCTTAATCTGAAGGGGTGTGTATGAGTCCAAGAAGAGAGCTAATATCTGAAAGTGGGCAGTTGAAATATAAAAGTGTACAATTGTTAATGGTTGAATGTGCTCTCTGAATCTGGTGGTTTTGGGATGACCATAAACCGAATGGTGATGGTGGTTTAAGGAAGACCACAAACTCTGGAACCCTGCTCTGGGCTCAATGGTTCTCGAAACATTTCCTAAATTAGCTAGAAGTTGAAGTTGATGTCTTATGCTAATTGGAAGTGCTCTCAAATGTTAGTTTAAAAATTACCATAAATTGTGATGTAGAAGACGTTGAAAGTCTTCTACCAAGTGGAGGTTTAAGGGAAACCACAAACCATTGTCTAGCAGAAGCTTAAAGTCTTCTACTAAGTGGTGGTTTAAGAAAAACCACAAACCAATCACACTCACTTGTCATTGCTCGATTGATAGGCTTCGAAACTAGAATCTTGACTATCAATTGCAAATGTTGTTCCACCCTGTCAGGAACAAGGTGAGAAGATGAAAGTTTGTCCATTGCAAGATGTGTCAATACTCGAGAGTGAATTCGTCAGTATGATTGACATATCTTCTTGACTATTGATAACCATAGCCAAGAAGACATCCAGCCATAGTGGTTATTTACTCTTGCATATTTCTTACTATTAAAACATCTATCTGAATGGTGATTTTTTTTTCCACAATGCTAGCAAGGATGAAGATCAAAGCATTGATCCTCCATGTGGCCAACTCGTTGACAATGTTGGCATATCAAAATTTGCTCTTGAATTAGAGCAGGTGAATGTGAACTTTCTTGTAGCAGTCCAACACTCTGGAACTGGATCGGTTTGGTATAATCCAGATTATGAAAGGTGACATCCTTTTCATATCTGATATCGGTTGTGTGCTTGTTATTTTTTATTTATTCCCAAGGTCTGATGATCAGGCTCTTGGAAAGAGAAAGTTGAACGCCATTTGTACTTGAATCTAGGGTTGTCTCACTGAGTTGCTCTTGTGTTGGTTGTTGGTCTAAATCGGCCTCATCATATTTTTCATCTTTGAAAAGAGGGTTTTAAACAAGGACGGGTTCAAAATGTTGTCATAGATTATGTCGCTCAAGTGCATCATGAAGAAGTCTAGTCTGATTTTGAAGTAATGTTGATTTCGCTTGTGAAACTTGCAAGCAGGTTACAACAGAATGAAAAATAGTTTTGTCAATGGTGATTGTATTGTCCACGAAAGAGAGGATTAGAGTGTTCAATAAATCTAATAGTTCTTCAACTTGAGAGGATTAGAGTGTTCAATAAATATAATAGTTCCTCAACTCGAGTCATAGCTCAGAGACTGACTTAGACCTTAAGGGTTTCTTGCAACTCCACCCTTTAACAATTAGACTCAATGCAAACTCAACTATACAGACTCAACAAATGAAGGGTGTCGGCTTCTACCGAAAATGCACCCGTTTACAAGAAATTCAACTTGATTTAAAAAACATAGAAGTAAACTTACAATGCTTAAGTGTGTTGTCACTGCTATTGTGTGTTGTCATTGCTACTGCTAATGGTGTAGCTTGTCTCATGGGCTTTGAAGACCTCCTCTAGTCACGCAGTAAAGGAGAACCTTGAAATCCATCACCATATGATGAGAAAGACTAATGGTCCAGAGGCATTTTGCGCAAAGAATATACTAGAGGAGGAGGCTAACCATGCAGAGAATATACTAGAGGAGGAGGCTAACCAGTGAGTTGTTATGTCAAATGTCATAGCAAGTTCCAAAAGAGACCAACAAGTTCCAAAACAACAGAGTTCATTGGAGCACCAACCCCAACACACACCAACCCACTTAAATCATCGTTGAATTGATTGATACCTGGTGCAGAGCCTTTTTAATTACCTCCATGCACAAAAATCAAGCACCTTCTCTCCAAAATCAGGCAAAATGGTATCACACCCGTCGAGTAAGCACCGTTCACACGTCGACTACTCATGTCTATACGTTTTTTTGGGTGTGCCCAACCGTGAATCTGCCCGAAGTCTCATAAACAGAGCCCAGGGTTTCGAGTTTCTTTCATAGATTTTTCACTGGAGTAATCTCATGTATGCAAGCCACTGTCACGCTCGCTATTAAGGTTGGCTCAGTTCTGCAGAAGTAGGAGCGGAAATGGACCAAAAGGGACCAGAGGGATAACAAAGAAGGAGAGAGCGCCTTGCAAGGAACCCTAATACCTGTGAACAGCAGAGAGCACGCAGATGGCAGGCAAACAGAGGGCAGAGAGAATGTGCGCGCGGATGGTGATGGAAGAAATCCTAACGGCTACACACGACAGAGTAATGTGTCCACGATAGAGTAATGCGCAGATGGCAGGCTGAGTGGAAGAATGAGGCGTTTTTGTACACATGGAGTTCAGATGCTATGGACAACTACCATAGATCAAATCAGTCCTAAGAATCAAATCAGCCCTAAGAATCAAGGTCGCTCTCATACTACTGTTGGAACGCTGAAGAGAATAAGCTTGAATTGCACATTTTATTAAAGATATGATACATATATAAACATTTAGGTGACCTTTGGATTCGTAGTGCAAGGTCTCCTCGACTCCCTACAGTTATGTCTTATGACATTTCATATTTTTTGGTCTGATATTTCATATTTCTTTCTCTAGTAACAGTGAGTTTCCAACATGGGCATGGTTTTCAATAATGTACTGTATGTTTTATAAGTCTTATAACATATAATTGTTTCAATTATATTGAAAAGGGTTTATCAATTTTTCAGAAAATAGGTTGTTAGAAGCAATAATGAAACTACTCGGAAATATTTTCATAAAGTTGCTCTAGCAACTCTACAATCACAAACAACAAATCTACAATCACAAACAGGTTAAATCCTACACTATAAAGAGAGATTGAAATAAGTCCATGACAAATTAAATGTGGGGTGTGCACCTAAAATTAAATGTTGGTAACATTACTTGATCATGTTTTGTAAATTGTGTTTTTTTGTGATAATCCAAATGGACATCGAATTTGCAAGGGGTAAAATTCTTTAATGTCCCTAGCCATCAACAGGTCGAGCAACGCCACTTCCTAGGATGCTTCACTTAGCTCTGATACCATTTTGTAACCAATTTTGGCATACCTAGCCATAACCCACTGGGCTATGCCACACAGAGATACTTGCAGAAAAACATACACATCCATATAAACATAGAATGTCTATTCTACATATATGTAACCTATTAATGCGGAAATAACAATAAGCCTACACATGCAGCATATACAACATACACAGGCAATACTCATCAATTACAACATATGTACCATTACACATCATGTAAATGAACATAAAAGTGGTACTTATCTTTTATTAGAAGACCACCAACTGCGTGCAGACCTTCCACGAACTAGGAGGCTTCCAAACCAACCACTTGCTTGACCACGCTCGAAAGTTCCATCTAGCTAGGGAGAGGTACACAAATTCCCTCAACATATGAATAGTTAGCGTTAAAACCCAGAAAGACGAGGAAGAAATGGATGTAGGAGGAGACGAGGCGGGGGAGCACCCCATGGAGACCCTCGGTTTATTCTGGCAAAGAACATCTCCAGCCAAGCCCATGGAAAGCAAGGATCCAGGCTCTTCCGGATCTGAATTATTCACTTTCTTTACAACCATATTCCCTGAACCTTTAGGATTGAAGATGTGATGGATTATATGGGAGGTCCAAGAAGGTGGAAAGACATGTGTCACCATGTAGTTAAACATGTCAGCAATATGGACTGCTAAGACTTCAGATCTATGTTCGAAAAAAAATCTTTGGTTTGAGATGGGAGCAACAATCGCGGACACACTTTTACCATATTTGAACTCGGGTAAACTACAATTCTCAAGGTACTTTTGCGTCTGGTTCGCCCTCTGCCTATGTTTTGTAGCATGATGTTGGTTCTACTGTTATATCTCTCACTCAACTTAATAATAGCTTGCATTTGACCAAAATCTAGATTGCAGCTCCTCATATCTATCAAACCTGCCTTTACCTCCTTGCTAGACAAACAAAGGTGCCGCCTCGACCGCCTTCACCTCAGTCATTGATCGAAAGTTTCTTTCAGCTGGGTCCATTTTGATTATGGAGTGGGGTCCTGCTATCTTGGGGTGTAGTTCGCTTGTCCTGACGAGGGGACGTTTAGGAACTCCAACTTAGTTCAAAAGGGAATTAAACTTTTTCCCCAAAACATGAAATTTTATTTCATAATTCTTCTTGGTTGTTGCCATATTAGGATTGCAATCTTCCTTGTGGTTTTCCACAAGCACAAAACTGCATACCATTTTCCTGCAAGGCTTCATCTTGCATACTGCCAACAAATTGTCAGTATTTCCTGTATAGTCAGTTAAACCAACAATGGTTGCCACCCTTATCATTAGCACATCCGAGTATTTTGTCACATGGTACATTGCTTAATATATTTTCTTTCTATTTTGATTATTAGGTAAATAACACTTTACCATATGGAAATTTATGAATCGAAGGCCTCATATTCGAGGTTCTTATTCTAGAAAAATTTCGAGGAGGCCAACGAATAAATTTAGACATTTAATTTCAAGCAAAAGGTGAAGTAGTAAAACTATCTTGTACAAAATGCTCTATGGTTTTTGTTAGAAACAGAAAAGTTATGCAATACAAATAAATTCGATCAATAGAGGAAGACATGGGAGCAAGGAAGAGTAAGTATTAATATATGGTCATAGTACTAATATATGTTCAATTTAATTGTATCTAAACAAATGGTTCATAGTACTAATATATGTTGTGGGTTATTGCAAATATTTATCTATTGTGTTTCATTGTATGGATTGCATTTTCCATACATGATACATGAAAGAGAAGAGAAGACGATGAAAACAATTTATAACTTAATGCATTGATAAATTAAAATATTTTCATTTGTATAAACAAAATTTTAAATATAGTGAAATGTTGTGGAATAGTTGAAAAAACAAATAATGAGGATCAATGCTAATTCCAAAAACAAGAAGCATAAACTGCTAAGAAAAAAAGGAAAAGCAACAACTCCCCCAATCCAATAATGGATTGGGTTAAAATTTAATAAATTATACTTCAAAATGAGGTCCCCAATTGAAATTCATTTTATTACCAATACAAATGGATCTTCATCCAATTCAATATCTAATTCATTGAGATTAAGATCATTGAGAGGATTTGCTATAGCAACATCATCATCAATACCATCAATGATAACACCATCGTCAATATCATCATTGATAACATCATCGCCAACATGAACGATAGGGTGTGAGTTACTGTCTAGATGATCACCTTTTTCAACTTATTTCACTGAGTATACATCTCTCTACTCCCCTACATCTTGGTGGTCTTATTTGTCATCTTCTTTTGGAACATACTTTATAGGCCTTCCTCTTGGTAGGTCAAAAGTTTTCTAGAATAAGAACCTCAAATATGGGGCCTTCGATTCATAAATTTCCATATGTTAAAGTGTTATTTACCTAATAATCAAAATAGAAAGAAAATATATTAAGCAGTGTACCATGTGACAAAATGCTTGGATGTGCTAATGATAAGGGTGGCAAGCATTCTTGGTTTAACTAACACTTTTTCAAGATTTTTACCCCTTGCAAATTTGATGTTCATTTGGATTGTCACAAAAAACACAATTTACAAAACGTGATCAAGTAATGGTCACATTTAATTTTAGGTGCACACCTATCATTTAATTTCTCATGGGATTATTTCAATCTCTCTTTACAGTATAGGATTTAACATGTTTGTGATTGTAGAGTTGTTTGAGTTTTATTGACTATTTATTTAAATTTACTTTATTTCTTTCCACGGTAAAATCATGAAGATGGGTGTCTATTTTGCTTGTTTTATGAGAAAAAAAAAACTATATTTTCACAAGTTCTTCAACTTCTAGTATTCACAAGCATTTTTTTTTTATTTAGAATTTCACTTTACAGTAAAAACAAAACTTTTGAAGAATTTTGTTAGCTTTCCACTGACTATTTTTCAAATTATTTTTATTGAGATTTGATATGCCAATTTGGCAATTGTTTAACAATATTTTCCTTAAAAATGAAAGGAATGATAATGAGTTATTTTTTCCCCCAACAATGTATCTATTATTAAACTTTTTTTTTGACAAACGAAATATACTGCGACAATCTACAAAGATTTTTTTTCTTATGACTATAATTTTGAATCTAACCGACGAATATTATAATTTCTAGAAATTTTTTAAGTTGACCAAGATGAAAAAGTTGCATATTTTAAACACATGTTTTCCCCCACCTTGTATATATCTTAATTTTTACTTAAAAGTAAAATCTAAAAATACCCTTTTGAAGAGAACAGTTTAGGGATTCTTAATGTAATTTTTTCTAAATTTTCCACTGTGTATTTTTAGAGATACGGATATTTCATTACACTGAATCATAATGTCACCTGAAAATATTATGCAGTGATTTTTTTATAAAATTAAATAAAATTAGATAAAAATAATGAAAATGAAAACAAATTATATGGACATTGAAAGTAGATTCAATTTTGCAAATGTTGGTATCAATTTCGAATCTAAATTATGAGTATTTGTAGGAGTCTGCAACCTCCAAATATTAGGTAAGCTAGAGGGAATTCTCAGGTTCCTGCAAACAGTCTCATTCGTCGGTTTTCGGTAGAAAGAATCTTTCGACCGAAAAATAGTTTTTTCGACCAAACTATATTTTTCTAACAGAATCTGTAAAAAATAAATGGTTTCCTATCTTTTCCTCCGAAAAAATAATCTTTTGGTCGAAAGGTGGGTGAGAGAATTTTGTCAGCCGGAAAAATGAAGAGACACATCATTTCGTTTCACTTGGCGCCAAATCTTATAAATACACTTTCGACTGAACCAATTTAACACAATTCACTCGCTCATTTCGTGGTTTTGTAGAGCCCCTAAGCAAAGGCTTGAATCATCTTTTTCGTTGTTTTGAACAAGGTGGTTGATGTTTTGAATGCAAAAAAATTAAATAATAATAATAAATAAATAAAATAAAATTGAAGTTCAAGTTTTTATTGGAATAACAATTTATATATTCAAGGCTTTGTTGAACATTTTTTCAAGGTGAAGGTTTTGTTAAACATTTTTTAAAAGTGAAGGTTTTGTTGAACATTTTTTCAAGGTGAAGGCTTTGTTGAACATAAAATTATTGATATTATTTTTTAATAATTTTTGTGACAATGAAGTTTTTCTGAGACTATTCTGAAATGTTGATTTTTTAAAAAACTTTTACAGATAACTATACTTATGGGAAACAAAAGTTTGCACAAGAGAAAATTTGATCGCATTCAAGACGAAACTCACCATAATGAACAAAGGAAAGAGCATTATTGGAGAAAGAAATGAGAACGTGAAAATATTGAAGAAAGAAACGATGATGATGTAAATAGACATTTTCAACAAGAAGAAGTCCAACTAGGTATGCATGCACGTATTGTCTATATTAAAAGTATAGAATTCAAATTTAAATCATTGTTTAATATAATTGATTGTAATTCGGATTTGATGTTTTTCAAAAAACATAAATAGATTTGTCTCATAATGTCAATGAATTCATTGAAACCGAAATTGAAGCAGAAGTCGAATCACCTATAAGTATGTACATAAATTTAGATAATACAAGATGAACACTTGTATATAGTTTAGTGAATTTATGTTCGGGTTTTGTTTTTTAATATAAAATTTAAATTGAAATATGCAAGAAAATCTATCAGCGTTAATAATGAAATATTAGAAAATGTTGATACTAACAAATTTGGGAAGAAAGAAGCTAAACATTATATAAGATATCGAACTAAGAATATATATAATACGTTTTTCAAAGATGAATTAGTAATAGTACAAGCTCAACTTTTACTCTATCTAATAAAGTCAATAAACTTAAAAGAAGTTACATCATTATTGGGTATTCAAAAGTCGACAAAAGATACTAAGGTGAAACAGAATGTCTTTGACAATATAACTAGTGTATTAAAAGCTTTTGGAAAATTTCGAAAAAAGGATGTCAGTGTTGCACATAGAGTGATAAAAACAAAAATTGTTTCATCTAGCACTATAAAATATATGTTTGACACAAAACATGACAAAAGCGATGGGAACCTTAATAAAAACATTGTACAAACATAGAAAAATATGATTGCAAATGATGAACTTGTTTGTTGGACAGTTATTTCTAGACAACCCTACAAAGATAGACTCGTATAAAATGTTAAAGAATCGGCATGTAATTGTTGGTTGACGGAATCTTGTGTTTCACCACATACAAGGGATGTTTTGCGAAGAAGAATAGCACGAAAACAATATGAAGAACATCCAAAACATATATTGCTAATGACACAAATATAATTGTTCAATAAGTTCAAAGAAGAGCACAAAGAAGTTAAAATTTCCATCAATACATTTGTGCAACAAAAACCATGGTTTGTTAGACCCATCACTATTCATGACACCTTTTGTTGTCGTTATCATGTGGAATTTGAGTTATATTACGACACATTTCTTGATTTTGGTAAGAATTTATGGCCAAGTCCACCTCCTCCTTCCACATTCTATGCTTTTATATCTGAAATTCTATGTGAAAGAGAAGGTGATGAATTATTTTACCAAAAAAAATGTGTAGGTGGAAAGAAATGTGATCGTTGTGGAAATCTAAATTTGTTTCACTCAAAGTATCCTATTGATATGAATGATCAATCATTTTCTAATATAACAGTCAATTGGAAGAGATGTGAATATATCAGCAGCATGGCTCCACATTCTTCAAATGTTATTTCTATAAGGATTGATTTGAAAGTAGATAAAATATGTGCGATAGATTTTTTGAAGAAGTTTGAGGGAGAAATTTATAAATACACCAAGCATTCACATAGAGATTGATGGAAAGACCTACAATCCAAAAAATCTCGTGAAGTGTTTCCACCAGGGACAATTTTGTATGTAGTTGATCTTGCAAAGAATTACACATTCGTTGCACAAAAAGAAATACAGAGTGAATATTATCATTCTGATCAAGTCACCATATTTGTCCACATTCTATATAGACATGCTCAACGAAGTCTTGATAACATAGAAAGCACCAATGACAATCGACATCTTATTAAATGATATCACTTTTATATAAGAGATGATCGAGCACACGATACACATTATGTACAACATTGTTTGATAAATTTTATGATTCATTGAAAGAACGCGAGATCAGATTCGATCGACATTGGATATGGTCAAATGCACCAATGACAATCGACATCTTATTAAATAAAATCACTTGTATATAAGAGATGATCGAGCACATGATACACATTATGGATAACATTGTTTTGATAAATTTTATGATTCATTGAAAGAACGCGGGATCGGATTCAATCAACATTGGATATGGTCAAATGGATGTGTGGGTCAGTTCAAATATCCATGATCATTATATTGGTTGTGTCGTCTTCATAAGAAATAAAACCTTACACATTGTTGGAATTTTTTTGAGACTAATCATGGAAAAGGTGATGCAGGAGCATCGCCAACAAAGCAAGCACGAGTGGAGGACAGTTGGATATACACCAACATGCATTTTGAAGATATTTTGAATTCAAAAGGATGGCACATTAATGTAATATCTGGAAAGATACAATTTCTCTTAAATTTTTTGGGGATTGTAACGCAGATCTTGAGCGTTCGCTCTCATCTGCCAGTTGTGAACAATTAATGTAATAAATGTAAAGTAGTTGTAGTCTTTAATTTGATAACATAGCTTAGATTTGTAGGAGGGAAAACTTAAGAAGACTCCCTCATATGTATTGTATTCAATTCTGATTATTGTAATTAGGTTGTAGGAGCAGGAGAGAATAGGAGAGCAGAGAAGAACAGAGATTGTAGGAGTTGTATGAGCAGATAGTTGTTGTTGTTGTAGACCATGTACAAAAGCACTTGACTTAATATAAGAATTATTTAATCCAATTTCATGGTGTTTTATGGTTACTGTTTGCATCTATTGAATGGTATGTTTACAGTTTTCTTATATACTATGTTATGCATTTGTTTCAATGTTGTGTACGCACATGATTTCATGTTGAATGTATGAAGTCTGTGAGAGGGAGAGTATAAGTTTCAATTGTTTCTCTTCCTGATAATTCCTACAAGGAGTGTAGTGAAAGTCCGCAAGGAGTGCGTCAACAAGTTTTGAGTTCTATCTCAGAAAGCTCGGGAGAGATACCCTTGATCTTATATCAGTGGAAGTGCAAGTATAGCATAGAGTTGTGCAAGGTGTGTGCAGGCCAAGTCGAGTCTTAGAATTTTCCAACCCAAGTGATTGTTTGAAGAACTGTTGTCACAAGGAGTGCGCAGAGTTGGAAGATATCAGATAATCAGAGATTATCATGAAGGACGCAAGGAGTGTGTGCAGGATTCCTTAGAATACTTGAGTTCGCAGTAAGGATCAAGCTCAGGAAGGATAGAAACTTGGAGAAGTTTAGAGCAAGAACGAGGATCGAATTCACCTTGAAGAAATCAAGATCGGGAGGAAAGACACCAAGTTATTTGGCAAAGAACTATCTAGAGTCTAAACACACGGCAGAAATTCTTGGAGGAAGAAGTGTCGATACCCGTGGATCGTTAGATCTAGTGGAGTTGCAAGGGGGTTAAGGGTGAGAGTCCTTTAACATCAGAAAACTCAGGAGAGACAGCAACCGTCAAATCTAAAGGGACGAGAGTTGTTGATTTGGTGCTTTGAATTTTGACATTTCGAAAGTCGAGAGCGTGGAGGAAGTTGTAACTCGCAAGTCGCGAGTTGCAAAATTCGGACTTCGTGAAAGAAGGATCTGGACCGTCGAATCGTGGGAGGTTCAAGACCGTTGAGTTTGGACTTCGGTAAAAGGGAGAAGGATTGAATTGAGAATTCACAAGTCGCGAAATCCTAACGCACTCAGAAGCAAGACCCCAGGGTTGGTTGGAGGTCATATGGTGGAAGCATAAGGGAGGAACTAGGAACCGTTAGCCCATTTCGGGGTTTCAAGGATCAGAGGCGGGTAACTCACAGCAGGAATCTTGAAATCATGAAACGCAAAGTTGTGAAATCAAAGACGCCTTTTTGGGTAAGTTTGTGGTCATGCCAGTGGTCACATGGAGTGGGGGTTCACGTCTAGTGCTTGTTCACGTAGGCGTAACTCATAAAAGGAATTGTGGCCTTTATGTAATTAAGGTTCCGGTGGGAACTAAGGATCAATTTCGTCTCAGAGGTATTCGAAGATCCATAGAACGGGAGGTCAGCATACCCTGCTGAGGTGGGGCTCTGTGTCAGGTGGTATCAGAGCTTACAAGCATTGTTTTCTGAAGGCGGAAGAGGACAAAAGGCAAGTTGTGATTTGAATTATGTGTGGACAAATTGAAACCATGCCGCCAAGAAGACGTCAAGAAAGACTGATGCCTGATCCAGCCCTGGAAAGGGAAATGAGATAACTTTGTGCTCGATTGGATGCTACGGAGACAACACAGAGTCGAACACCTGATACTAGAGATATCATTGAGGCTGAAAGAGAACACGAAGAAGGATTCGAAGAAGAATTTGTAGTTCAATATGCTACATAGGAACGTCTATTCAAAGTTGTTGCAAGGATAGGTTCCAAAGAAAAAATGGACATCTCGATGTATGAAGGAAACTTAAACATTGAGGAGCTCCTAGATTGGTTTAGAGATCTGGATAAATATTTCAATTATGAAGATATCGAAGAAGACAAGAAAGTTAAACACGTTGTCACTAGATTGAAGGGACACACAACATTGTGGTGGGATGAAATGCAGGATGACAGGTGTTGCAAAGGAAAACAAAGAATTAAAAGTTGTGATAGGATGGTAGAAAGATGAAAGATAAATTCATACCCAGAGATTACCAAATCAATATGTTCCGAAGAATGCAGAATTTGAGACAGAAAGGGATGACAGTGAAGCAATACACTGAGGAGTTTTCTAGACTTAAAATTAGAGCTATTTATTGTGAGAGTGATGATGAAAAGGTCGCCAGATATATGAATGGTCTGAGATATGAAATCCAGGACGAGATGAGCATGGTGACAATCAGAAATGTAGAAGATGCTTATCAGGTTTCTCTGAAGGCAGAAGAAAAATTGGTCCGAAATCAAGGTCAAAGGGGCATAGGTAGAAGTCAGAGAAGAGGCAAATAAATTTCCCATGACAGAGTACAAAAGCCCAAAGATGAAGAAAAGAAGCCTCATAATCACCCAGAAAGGGGAGGAATTTCACAGGGAAGACAATATGTCGATAGAAACACTTTTCCTCGAGCAAGAGGAAGAGGAAGAGCCAGAGGAGGTGAAGTGAAGTGTTTCATCTGTGGAAAGATCAGACACAAGCATTCAGAATGTCCTGATATAAAGAGGGATGGAGGAGGCGAAGCTCACATTTCAGAAGCGCAGAGGCAAAATTTTGAGGCAGAATATGTAGAAAGCGGGAGATCCTTAATGATGAGGAAAATTCTCTTGAAGCCAAAGAAGGAAGTGGAGAACCCAGTCCAGAGGAACAGTTTGTTTAGGACTGTTTGCAAGACCAGGGATAGGGTATGCAAGGTGATAGTTGACAATGGAAGCACAGATAATTTAGTATCCACAAAGATGGTGGAGAAGTTGGAATTGGAGAGAGTTGCACATCCAAGCCTATATAAATTTGCATGGTTGCAAAAAGGACATCAGGTAACAGTCTCTAAACAATGTTTAGTTGAATTTAAGATAGGGGGTTATAGAGATGAGATTTTATGTGACGTGACTCCCATGGATTTCTGTCATATTTTGTTGGGTAGGTCGTGGCAATATGACAAAAATGTTATTCATGACGGAAGGAATAACACGTATACCTTGGAGAAGAATGGTAGGACGCATATGTTGTTGTCAATCGAATATAAGAAGGTGAAAGAAGAAACAAGAAATACTATACTTCTCATGAGTAGGAAGGAACTTCTGGATGAAGTCAAGAAAGAAGAAAAAATGCAGTTTGTTGTGGTGAGAAAACCTAGAGTCATTTTGACCAGTACCTCAATGGGTTATCTACCTGAGGAAATTCAGGAACTACTGGAGAATTTCGTTGATATAGTGGTGGACGATTTGCCTTGTTTGTTTCCGCCCATCAAAAGTATAAGCCATCACATTGACCTTATACCAGGAGCGAGTTTGCCAAACAAAGCAGCATACAGATTGACATCGCAAGAGAATGAAGAGGTCAAGAAGCAAGTCCAATATTTGATGGACAAAGGGTTGATTAGAGAAAGCATGAGTCCATGTGTTGTACCAATAGTGTTAAGTCCAAAGAAGGATTGTGGATGGAGAATGTGTACAGACTCGAGGGCTGTAAACAAAATCACCATCAGGTATAGATTTCCTTTACCCAGGATGGACGACTTGATGGATTGCTTGAGTGGGGCAAATTTTTTTTCAAAAGTTGATTTGAAAAGCGGATATCATCAAATTAGAATGAGAGAAGGTGATGAATGGAAGACAACATTCAAGATGAATGAAGGGTTGTATGAATGGCTTGTCATGTCATTTGGATTGACAAATGCACCAAGTAATTTTATGAGATTGATGAACGAAGTCTTGAAATATTTCATTGGGAAGTTTGTAATTTTGTATCTTGATGATATACTGATATCCAGTAAAACTGAGGAGGAAAATTTGAGACATCTAACTCTAGTGATGAGGAGGTTGCAGCAAGAGAAGTTGCTGATAAATCTGAAGAAGTCATCTTTCATGAAGACAAAACTCATTTATTTGGGTTTTTTTATCTCTTCGAATGAGTTGAAGATGGATCCTGAGAAGGTAAAAGAGATCAAAGAATGGTCGTCGCCAAGGAATATCTTTGAAGTTAGAAGCTTTCATGGATTAGCCAGTTTTTACAGGAAGTTCATCATAAATTTTAGTGGAATTTGTGCACCAATGATGGACACAGTCAAGAAAAGACATAAATCTTTTCATTGGACAGAGGAAGTGGAGAAAAGTTTCAAGTTGTTGAAAGAGAAGATAACTAAACAGTCAGTTTTGGTTCTACCATATTTCAATAAAACATTTCAAGTGAGATGTGACGCAAGTGGATTTGCAATTGGAGCAGTCTTAAGTCAAGACAATAGACCAGTTGCATACTTTAGTGAGAAGTTGAATGATGTCAAAAGGAATTATTCCACGTATGATAAAGAGTTGTATGCAGTCATACAAGCACTGAAGAAATGGAGGCACTACCTAGTTCCAAAAGAGTTTGTTTTGTATAGCAACAACCAATCCTTACAGTTTATAACCAGACAAGAGAAACTGAACCAGAAACATGCAAAATGGGTTGAATTTATGCAAAAATTTACTTTTGTTATAAAGCACATTTCTCGAAATGCTAACAAGGTTGTTGATGCATTGATCAGGAAATGTTTGATTCTACAGGAGTTTCGTCTGAAGACCTTAGGTTTTGATAGCCTTAAGGAAATGTACAAAGATGATTCAAATTTCAAGGATGCTTATGAAGCATGTGAGAATCATGTTCTGAGAGATATAAGCCAATGGATTGAATACTTGACTCAGGACAGACTGTTGTTTAAAGGAAATCAGTTGTGTATCCCGAACGGTTCTATGAGAGAAAACCTTTTGAAGGAAAAACATAGTGGGGGATTGGCTGGACATTTCGACCATGATAAAACATTCGCGCAACTGAACAATTTGTATTATTGGTCGGGAATGAGGACGGATGTCAAAAATTTTGTCAACATATGTAGAATCTACCAACACGCAAAGGGGAAAAGACAAAATACAGGGCTATATCAACCATTTCCAATACCAAAGAGGTCGTGGGACGTGGTAAGCATGGATTTTGTGTTAGGAGTGTCGAGGACACAGAGAGGTTGTGATTCCATATTCGTGATAGTCGACAGATTCTCAAAAATGGCACATTTCATTCTATGTTAGAAAACCAGTGATGCAACACACATTGCAAATCTGTTTTTCAAGGAAGTTGTTCGACTTCATGGTTTACCCAAGAGTATTATTTCGAACAGAGATACTAAATTTGTTGGTCATTTCTCGAGGACACTGTGGAAGAAGCTGGGAATGAATCTATCTTTTATCTCAGCATATCACCCTCAGATGGATGGACAGAATGAGGTAGTAAATCAAAGTTTGGGGGACTTGTTGAGGAGTTTAGTAGCTGAACATCACAGTCGGTGGGATCATATTCTGTCGCAAGAGAAATTTTCATATAATGACTCACCTAACAGGAGCACAGGACAAATCCCATTTCAAATAATGTATGGAATGCAACCGAGAGGAGTATCTGAGTTGAGAGACTTAGAGAAGAATGAGTTCAGGAGTGCTGGAGCGAAATATTTTGCAGCAGAGATGCAAGAGCTCCACAGGGAGATTAAAGAGAGGTTGCAGAATTCCAACCAGGAATACAAACGCAGAGCATATCAGCACAAGAGAGAGATTTAATTTCAAGTGGGAGATTTATTTTTAGCGCACCTCAGAAAAGAAAGATTCCCAAGGGGAACGTATAATGAGCTGAAGATGAAAAAGATAGGGTCGTGTAAGATTTTACGGAAATTTGAGGCAAATGCTTATGAGATAGAATTTTCAGATGGTGTGGGAACATCACCCATATTCAACGTAGCAGATCTATACCCTTACAGAGTAGATGAGGCAAGAGGAGTAGAAAATCAGAAGGAAATTCAATGGGTCAAACAGATGCCTATAGCTGAAAAGCCACAAATAGAAAAGATCATTGATCAGAGAGTTGGTAAGAAGACCCGAAGGAAGACATATTTTGAATACTTAGTAAAGTGGAAAGGACACCCGATTGAAGATGCCAGTTGGGAAACTGAAGCAGATATCCAAAAGCATGGACAGACGGTGCAGGAGTCCATGAATTTTTCAGCTAGAGGAGTATGATGCAGGAGCATCGCCAGCAAAGCAAACGCGAGTGGAGGACAACTCGATATACACCAGTGCACATTTTGAAGATATTTTGAATTCAAAAGGATGGCACATTAAGGTAATATCTGGAAAGATATAATTGCTCTTAAATGTTTTGGGGATTGTAACGCAGATCTCAAGCGTTCGTTCTCATCTAACGGTTGTGGACAATTAATGTAATAAATGTAAAGTAGGTGTAGTCTTTAATTCGATAAGATAGCTTAGAGTTGTAGGAGGGAAAACTTAAGAAGACTCCCTCATGTGTATTGTATTCAATTCTTATTATTGTTATTAGGTTGTAGGAGCAGGAGAGAATAGGAGAGCAGAGAAGAACAATGTATGTAGGAGTTGTATGAGCAGATAGTTTTTGTTGTTGTAGGCCATGTACAAAAGCACTTGAATTAATATAAGAATGATTTGATCCAATTTCATGGTGTTTTATGGTTACTGTTTGCATCTATTGAATGGTATGTTTACAGTTTGCTTATATACTATGTTATGCATTTGTTTCAATGTTGTGTACGCACATGATTTCATGTTGAATGTATGAAGTCTGTAAGAGGGAGAGTATAAGTTTCAAATGTTTCTCTTCCTGAGAATTGTTAAAAGGAGTGCAGTGAAATCCCTCAAGGAGTGCATCAACAGGTTCTGAGTTCTATCTCAGAAAGCTCAGGAGAGATACCATTGATCTTATACCAGTGGAAGTGAAAGTATAGTACAAAGACATGCAAGGTGTGTGCAGGCCAGGTCGAGTCTTAGACTTTTCCAACCCAAGTGAGTGGTTGAAGAACTGTTGTCACACGGAGTGCGTAGAGTAAGAAGATATCAAATAATCAGAGATTATCATGAAGGTCGCAAGGAGTGCATGCAGGATTCCTTAGAATCCTTCAGTTCATAGTAAGGATCAATCTCAGGAAGGATAAAGACTTGGAGAAGTTCAGAGCAAGAACGAGGGTCAAAGTCACCTCGAAGAAATCAAGCTCAGGAGGAAAGACGCCAAGTTATTTGGCAAAGAACTATCTAGAGTCTAAACAGACGGTGGAAATTATTAGAGGCAGAAGTGTCGATACCCATGGACCGTTAGATCTAGTGGAGTTGCAGGGGGGTTAAGGGAAAGAGTCCTTTAACATCAGAAAAATCAGGAGAGATAACAGCCGTCAGATCTGAAGGGACGAGAGTTGTTGATTTGGCCCTTTGAATTTCGGCATTTCGAAAGTCGGGAGCGTGGAGGAAGTTGTAACTCACAATTCGTGAGTCGCGAAAGAAGGATTTGGATTTTTGGATCGTAGGAGGTTCAGGACCATTGATCTGTGGTGAGGAAGTCGTGAGTTTAGACTTAGGGAAAAGGGATAAGGATTGAATCAAGAATTCACGAGTCATGTAATCTCGACATGCTCGGAGGTGAGACCCCAGGGTTGGATGGAGGTCATATGGTGGAAGCATAAGGGAGGAGCTAAGAACCGTTAGCCCATTTCAGGGTTTCGAGAATCAGAGGAGTCGGGTTACTCACAGCAGGAATCCTGAAATTGCGAAACATGAAGTTGCGAAATCAGTGACACCTTTTTGGGTAATTTTGTGGTCACACAAGTGGTCACGTGGAGTGGGGTTTCGTGCCTAATTCTTGTTCGTGCAGGCGTAACTTGTAAAAGGACCTGTGGCCTTTATGTAATTAAGGTTCCAGTGGGAACTAAGGATCCATTTCAGCTCAAAGGTATTCGAAGATCCATAGACCAGGAAGTCAGCAGACCTTGATGAGGTGGGGCTCTGCGTCAAAAGGAGACTATGACGATGCAGGGGCATGTGTAAAACTAGCACTTCGAAGGTATCAGATGAACCCTCATGCCAATCGATTTGAATTCATTGATCAAGTTGTTGAATGGTGCAAACGAGCGCTAATCCATGAAAATAATCTGTCAAGGGATGTGCGCAGGTGTGTCTATATATAGATGTTACACATGTACACAGGATATTTCTATTCATGTGATCAAATTTATATGATCTTCAATCATTTTCTTGATAGATTTCAAGTTAACAAGTTCTTGTCTTGTGCATGTTTTTTTGGTATGTTGGAATCCAAGACGTAAATAGATCAATCCGATATGAAGTCGGTACAATACATGGGACACGAAAAATGCATTCAATTAAAACAAAATGCTATCAAAATGTGTTTGCATTTGATAGAAGAAATGACTCTTGTTTATGTTCAGTTTGCATAGAGGACACATAATTCATAGAGATTTAAGAAAACAAAAATGAGGAATATGTTAAAGCTTGGAGACATACTGAATTTAATATAAAAGGGAAAATGCCACTTGCAAGCTCAAAGGAGATGGAATCAAATGAAATTATTGTGTCAGTTGATGGTGATAGAGTTTATGATCTTGTTAGAGAAGGTAATTTTTATGTTTCAATTGTTTGAAAATATATTTCTTAAATATTTAAACAACTTGTAGATGTACTTGTAAGTTGGATATATAAAATTTATATATATAGTAGACAAGTTTAATGGGACGTGCATGTGTGCTAATCTAACACGAACTACTTGTTGGAACATATCGAATTATTTGCAGGAGATGTATTTGTCGTGGTTGCACATGTAAACATCAATGAAAACGTAAAATTTTATTTGATGCGATGCACAGAACAAAAGATGAGGTTATTAGAATATTTTCATGATAACGGTTTAATATATGAAAAAGGATCTCGTTTGCGTCATTATTTTTAGGGTAAGGTTGAAAGTTTGTTTAAAGTTTGCAAAGTCATGCCTTGGTCTTGAGAATACCAAGGCATTCCTAATTGAGTCACAGTGTGTGTGTATGTATTGATTCATGGGATGATTCAAGAAACCTTAGGTTATTGATCAAATAAAAGATAAGGTTCATGTCAAATGAGAGTCAAGTCATAAGTTTGATTCAAATGGTTTGTATACATCATTACATATTATGAAGGTGAGAATTCATTAAAGGTCCATAGGATGTTTATCATCATGAAATAATTTGTAAAGGTCCTTGGTTTTGAGGTTAAAATGACTTCATAAAGTGGGAAATGCTATGTCAAAATAAAGTCATAAGTCTAGGAGGGAAGGTCTTGTCAAATTTTATCAGTAAACATAATCACATGTGATTAAGTCAGTAAAAGTGGTGATGGTCCTCATGTCATTTGTACCTTGGAAACTAAAAAATTGTGCATGTTGTGCAAGTCACTTAAATGATTTGAAATGGATTATCACCTCAAACGGGTACTTTCCCTCTCAAAACCTCTCCCTATGAATTCATACATGCCACTTCACCACCTTTTATCCATTTGCATGCATACTCGACCTACGATTTGGCCTTTTCCCTCTCGAGCAAGCTCCAAGAATCCTCTGCTATGCAAACTTTGTTGTTCACGATGCAAACACTGTGCAAATTTCCCTCTATGCAAACCCTTTGTGCTAACATTCGCTACACAAATCCTATTGCTCTATTTTTTTCTACGCATCCCTTGTTCGCTTTTTCACTGTGCAAAAACCTTTTGAGTCTGTTGTTTATGCTAGTCAATCCCCTGAATAGTTCACCTCTCATATAACAAAGGTATGCTCCACCTATTCAAGCTAAACCCTAGCCCTACTAGTTTATTGCACAAACTTTCCTATTAAGTTTTAAGACATATCTTCTTTGAACAGTTTGAAATTTACCTTGCAAAGAAGATATCGCAGAACCATGACAACACAAGAAAAGAAAAAATACAAGGGAGGAAATGTCTTGAGGTATGAGCCACAAGATTTGACTTTGGTAAATTTAGACCTTGCCTACAGAATGTCTTTTGAACAGGCTAGCTGCATAAGATTTTGTGAGAATATCCAAGGGTATAACGTGCAATTGACAAAGGAGTTTGCCATGAACATTAATGGTGTCTAGAAAACCATTGTTGGGGTCATTATTCCAGTATCAGAGGAGACCATAGCAGCTGCAACAGAGATTCCAATACAGGGAGAGAAATGGTTTAAAGGTATGCCTCTGGAGATTATGTTTTATATTTATTTCCTCAAGCCTTAGTATAGAAAGCAAAAGATTGGTGTCACTATCCCCCAGGAGTATGTTTTGGAACCCTGTGAGAAGTTGTTGAGAGTAATCCAAAGGTATTTTACTTGTGAGGGTAGGTTTGACAGGGTATATCAGTACCACATAAGGCTCCTCATGCATTTCACAGGGAAAATCCCCCTAACTTAACCTTTTACCTATATAGAAGCCTAGGAAAAATGGCAGACAACGTCCAAGCCAGAGTTGACCAGCTTAAGAGCAGCATGTTCCATTTCTCCTTGGTGAAGTTGTTAGTGGTTGAGGAGATAAGAAAACTAAACATGGACCAGGATTCCTTCTTAACCTCAACAAATATTCCCCTAGATCCCAAATGAGATACTCCCTTGTCTGTTGAAAGATTGGCTTCTAATAACTCAAGGGTAAAAGGAAGAAGTCTTACAGAAAATGGAAAATGAAAAGAGGTTGAGGGCACATCACTGAGCCATCCATTTCTCAATAAAGGTAGGAGGTTATTATTCACTGATGAGCCCAAGAAGACACAGAAACCCAGCAGACCAACCACAAGGTCAGTTGTTAGAAGGATTCCCACACCTACAGTGCAGAAAGAATTTGTTGATGTTGCAGCTCAAGATATGGATGAAGAAGAAGTGAAATCATGGGAGAAATATTCATAGGTCAAGGAAATGAAACAACAACTCAGAGAGGCTCAGCATGTTATAGATGAGTTTTACAAAGAGAGCGGAGAATTGAAAAGGAAGCCAGTTGAGAAGGATTATGAGGAACAAACACCACAAAACAAGGCAGGGACCAAGAATGAAAGGTCAAAGGGGAAGGAATTCATGCAAATCCATGAGACCACAGTTTTATCCAAGCCTACAACATCTCTGACAAGATCCTCATCCATGAAGAAGAGTTCAGAGATACAGGGCAATCTTGCAGCAAGTGAAATACCTCCTACTTCACACACATAAGGAGAAAAGAACATAAGATGGCTAAATAAGTAGTTAAGGGAAGCTCAAAATCAAATCATCCATCTCAGGGAAGAAAAGAGGATATTGTAGTATAGAATCATGGAACACTTTAAGGAATTCAAACCAACCATAGATAATGCATGTGCAGCCCTTTCCAATGCCCAATCAAAATTGAAAAGAAATGCATCCTTGTTCAGGCAAGTGGGAAATTTGAAGGTACAAAATTTAACATTAAGGAAGGAAAACATGTATCTCAAACAAAATATGCAATTGAATGATGAAGCCAGAAGGAGGCTAAAACTACTTGCAGAAGTAGCAGAGATATGATTGAAGAAAAGTCACGTTTTTGTCTTTTTGGGTATGTAATCATCTCAAGTTTTGTTTATGTCATAAAAGTTGTCGGAAGCATACATTTGATGTTGGAGAAAGGTTTTCACAAGGGTGACAACATAAAACATTTTTGGGCATAGTTGTTGTTTTGACTGACAAAATGACATACACAACACTTGCGTAGTGAGATTTTTGCTATGCAAATGTTGTAGGAACACATGATTAGCAAGAATAGTGGGAGGTGATGAGAATATAGTTTTTGAGGTAAGCATTGGTCTTCATCAAGTTGTTTCCACTTGAATTTGCATGGCTTTCAAGAAAATTAAGTACGCTATGAAAACGTTGTAGTTAGCGCATGCATAGTGTTAGATCTAGTTTTCTACGCAAAGGTGACAGAGGTTACCCAATAGCACACCAAATGTCTCGAAATGGTCTCCAGATGCACTCGATGACTCATCAACAACATCATATTCGAAATTTGCTCAGATGTATAATTATATAAGATATTTTATGTTTTACATTAAAGATGGTCAAAATGAATTTACTATTTTTAGCAAAGTTGTTTAGGAGTTGTTCTCTTTCAATGTAACCAGATCCACCATTGTAGGCAACAGTAGTTTGACTCCTAGTAGCCTAGTGTGGCTATAGGACTTTATATATTTGATAATTTTAATGTAAAAAGGGGTGAGTTGGCAGAAAGTATAGTCATTTTGATCCTTATTGTAATATTCTTTGAATCTGAACGAAATACAAATGCAGAAGTCCTGAACTTTTTATGAAAAATATTCTAATGGTCGTGGTCTAAAGTTTGTACTTTTATCTTTGATGTACTTCTTGTGTCCTTATTTCATCTTCATTTTCTTATGTTTAAATTGTATAATTAAAGGGTCTAGAATTCATCTAATGGTGCTTCAGACTCAAGTGATTTAAACTTTGTTTCTCTTCTTAACTAGGCAAGAATTCATCTTTCATGGTGCTCTGATTCTGTTATATGTTTCTTTTCCTCTTCCACCCTACACAACCAAACTCAAAAATGAAATTTCATCACCTAATTTAGCCTTTGTTCCTCTAGAATGTTCTACCTACTAGTCATTGTTTTCATTCATTTTCAAGGGTTGAATTCATAGCCCAAAATATCCCTCTCCTTATTTCCAACAAAACTCTATAAAATAACTTCAAAACATTAAAACCTATCCATTGACCTACCAAGAAAATCTATCTATTAGAGACTAAGTGACAAGAGAGATCCCTCTCTGAATTGAGTAGGTTAGTATCAGGTTCTAAAGTGGTTTGTGGTTTCCTTTGTAGATTGTTTCTTCAGCCCAACAATTTACTCAATGTCAACATTTTGGCGTCATTGTCGGGGACGAAATTGAAAATTTTCCCTGGGAAAGAATGATTAAAGATTCAGATTTTATTCTTGATGGTAACAGAGAATCAAAAGTTTTTTATCGGCTGAAAGTCATTTACCCTGGTGACTTCATTTTATAAGATTAGTAGCAGAAAGTAACTTTATTAAGAAATCATGGCTCCCAAAAAAATATACACTAGAAGAAACCTTGATCCATAACCTATAGCATTTGTGTCTGATCCTGAGAAACTCTTACATAAAACAAAAGAAAGGATAATTGATTCATTTTCTTTCCTGGACAGAAATCTATCATTACCCAAGGACGAAGTGAAAAACATTGATGACCTTGATTTTGACATAAAATTTGAACAAACTTTTTTTTATATCTAAATCAAAATCCAACTTGAATGAAGTTTTATTTGATGATAGGAAATTCCAATCTCTAATTTCTATTGTCCCCATCAAATTGTTGCAATTCCCATTCATACTGTTCATCCAGCCCAAAATCCTCCTAGAGCCATGGCAACCAGATTTATTCCGCTTTCCTTACCTGCCCAATTACATGATTTACCTCATAATTATGCCCAAAGAATTAAATCATACGATGTTGAAGAAAATGCTTCGACCCGAAAACACTTAGATTGGTTTAACGATTTTGTTGACCTAGAGGAGGTAGATCATGAGGATGTAAAAGTAAGAATTTTTTCACAAATTCTTTCAGGTGAAGTTAGAAAATGGTTCAAAGCTCTTCCAACAGCAATCATCCTTGATTTTGCAGCCTTTGAAATAATCTTCCTTGCAATATGGGGAGACAAGAAAAATCCTCTTCAATTGCTGACTCAGTACAATAACATAAAAATATCACCCAGTGAGACATTACAAGAATTTTCAACCAGGTTCATGAGGGTTTATAATTCAATCCCAACTAAAGTTAAACCCCCTCCTGGAGCTTCCCAACTTTGTTATGATGACACTTTTGACAACGAATTTTCCTTGTTGTTGAGAGAAATGAGATAATACACTAGATGACATGTTTAATGATGATATTGAAGTAGAGTTGAATATGATGGCATCAGGAAAGATCAAATATAATTCTGAAGCTGATATGAAAAAGCTTCAAGGAGAGGCTCAACCTTCAACTTCCCAGTCAACAGATGAAAATTTTCGCTTAATGATGAAAACTATGGAAAAGTTCATGGAAAAGTTGTCCTTGGATAACAAGCCTACCACCAGAGACCAATCTAATTTTCAACTCAGAAATCAAAATTTCAAAAGAGCACCAGACCCACAGATTAGACAAAGAGACCAGAGATATCAAGGTGATCAGCAAATAAAGCCCCCCTTCCAAAATAACTATATGAATGAAAATTTTGATGAATCTCTTGAAGACAATATACATTATTGAGATGATATTGAAACCAATGTGTTCTTAACCAAAGAAGAACATGATAAATTTGTGGATGCAAATGATAAGTTTATGCAGGAAAATGATGATTTGGTGTCAATGGAATCAGATAAGTATAGAAAAGGCTACCAAAATTCCATAATCCAAGATGTAAATAGATCAATCCCATATGAAGTCGTTACAATACATGGGACACGGAAAATGCATTCAGTTAAAACAAAATGCTATCAAAATGTGTTTGCATTTGATAGAAAAAATGAGTCTTGTTTATGTTCAATTTGCATAGAGGACACAGAATCCATAGAGATTTGCGAAAACGAAAATGTGGAATATGTTAAATCTTGGAGACATGCCAAACTTAACATAAAAGGGGAAATGCCACTTGCAAGATCAAAGGAGATGGAATCAAATGAAACTATAGTGTGAGTTGATGGTGATAGAGTTTTTTATCTTGTTAGAGAAGGTAATTTTTATGTTTATATTGTTTGAAAATATATTTGTTAAATATTTAAACAACTTGTAGATGTACTTGTAAGTTGGATATATAAAATTTATATATATATTAGATAAGTTTAATGGCACGTGCATGTGTACTAATCTAACACGAACTACTTGTTGGAACATATCGAATTAGTTGCAGGAGATGTCTTTGTCATGTTTGCACCTGTTGACAACACTGAAAAAGTAAAACATTATTTGATGTAATGCACAGAACAAAAGATGAGGTTATTAGAAGATTTTGATGATAACGGTTTTATATATGAAAGAGGATCTTGTTTGCATCATTATTTTTAGGGTAAGGTTGAAATTTTGTATAGAGTTTGCAAAGTCATGCCTTGGTCTTGAGAAGACCAAGGAATTCTTAATTGAGTCACAGTGTGTGAGTATGTATTGATTCATGGGATGATTCAAGAAACCTTAGGTTATTGATCAAATAAAAGATAAGGTGCATGTCAAATGAGAGTCAAGTCATAAGTCTAAGTCAAATGGTTTGTATACATCATTACATATTATGAAGGTGAAGAAGTCATTAAAGTTCCATAGGATGTTTATCATCATGAAAGACTTTGTAAAGGTCCTTGGTTTTGAGGTTAAAATGACTTCATAAAGTGGGAAATGCTATGTCAAAATCAAGTCATAAGTCTAGGAGGGAAGGTCTTGTCAAAGTTTATCAGTAAACATAATCACATGTGATTAAGTCAGTAAAAGCGGTGATGGTCCTCATGTCATTTGTACCTTGGAAACTAAAAAATTGTGTGTATTGTGCAAATTCGTTGCTCAAGTCACTTAAATGATATGAAAGGTCTTGTCACCTCAAACAGGTACTTTCCCTCTCAAAACCTCTCCCTATCAATTCATAAATGCCTCTTCGCCACCTTTTATCCATTTCCATGCATCCTCGACCTACGATTTGGCCTTTTTCCTCTAGATCAAGCTCCAAGAATCCTTTGCTACTCAAACTATGTTGTTCGCTATGCAAACACTGTGCAAATTTCGCTTGCTACGCAAACCCTATGTGGTATCATTTGCTATGCAACGCATGTTGCTCTATTTTTTGCTACGCATCCCTTGTTCGCTTTGTCACTTGCAAAAACCTTTTGAGCCCGTCATTTATGCTATTTCATCCCCTGAATAGTTCACCTCTCATATAAAAAAGGTGTGTTTCACCTATTCAAGCTAAACCCTAGCCCTGCTAGTTTGTTGCGCAAGCTTGCCTGCTGATTTTTAAGACATATCTACTTTGAACAGTTTGAAATTTACATTGCAAAGAAGATATCGCAAAACCATGACATCACAGGAAAAGAAGAAATACAAGGGAGTAAATGTGCTTATGTATGAGCCACAAGATTTGACTTTGGTAAATTCAGACCCTGCCTACAAAATGTATTTTGAGCAGGCTGGGTGCATAAGATTTTGTGAGAAGATCCAAGGGTATAACGTGAAGCTGACAAAGGAGTTTTCCATGAATTTTAATGGTGTCCAGACAACCATTGTTGAGGTCACTGTTCCAGTATCAGAGGAGACCATAGCAGCTGCAACAGAGATTCCAATACAAGGAGAGAAGTGGTTTAAAGGTATGCCTCTGGAGCTTATGTTTTATATTGATTTCATCAAGCCTCAGTATAGAAAGAAGAATATTGGTGCCACTGTCCCTGGGGAGTATGTTTTGGAACCCTATGAGAAGTTGTTGAGAGTAATCCAAAGGTATTTTACTTGTGAGGGTAGGTTTGATAGGGTATATCAGTACCACATAAGGCTCCTCATGCATTTCACTAGGAAAATCCCCCTAAACTTAACCTTTTACCTGTATAGAAGCCTAGGAAAAATGGAAGACAAAGTCCAAGCGAGGGGGATGACTAGCTTAAGAGAAGTATGTTCCATTTCTCCTTGGTGAAGTCATTATTGGTTGAGGAGATAAGAAAGTGAAACAGGGACTGGGATTCATTCTTAATCTCAACAAATATTCCCCTAGATTCCAAAGGAGATACTCCCTTGTCTGTTGAAAGATTGGCTTCTAATAACTCAAGGGTGAAAGGAAGAAGTGTTGCAGAAAAGGGAAAAGGAAAAGAGGTTGAGGGCCCATCATCGATCCAGCCAGTTCTAAATAAAGGTAGGAGCCTATTATTCTTATACTAGGAGGTAATGTTTCAAGTGTGTATTATATATTTTTTTAATTATATGTTTTTTGTATTTTTTCAAATTGATGTTTGTATTTTTTCAATTGAAGAATTAGAAATTCAATTAGAAATATGTTATGTTTAAAATTGAAGCTTTGCCACAGAGTTTAAGATCATTATAACAATATACTTATTAAAAGTTCAACATATTATTTGCAAGAATTGAATTTAAGTGAAAAAGATAAAAATCATTCCTCTTAACCACATTAACTAAACTCTAAATTCCTAAACCCTAAATTCTAAATTGATATAGTTTATAAAAAAATATAAAAACAAAAATACATTTTTCAAAACTATAAAAACCCACTAAAAACTTTTGTTGCAGAAATCTCTATATGTTTTACATACCTACAAAACATGGGTTATTCTATAATATACTTACACTAATAATATCAATTATATCTAAAGTCTTTTATTAATGTAGAAAATTGAAAAAGGCGTAGTTTGGTTCTCAGGGTTGAGATTCATGTGAACCCATTATTGATGGCTTATTACTTTGCTTAGAATATTGTCTTGATTGTTGAGATTGGTTTTTTTACTAACACGGATTGGTGGGTGCATTGCAAGCGTTCATTGATGATTAGTTTGGTTACACGGATTGACCTATAGCCAAGTGTGCTTATGGACTACGCTATTACGTATCGTCTTATAACCTTTATGTTTGAATGAGAGTGTTTGTAGCATTTGTTGTATAGTTTATAGGAGCCACATTGCTTGATTTTCCATTGTTTAGTGAAAACGGCCATGAATTGCAATATTGCTAGGTACCTTATAATACTTATACTGATTATGTATTGGATACAAGACATGTAAGTTGTGAAGCATAGGATTATGTATTGTATACAAGACATGTAAGTTGTGAAGTAGAGAGTTTAGACAAACGATGGACAGAGTGAGAAAGGACAATAAAGAGAGTTATCATCATGATAATACATGGGTGGATTATATGGTATATTTTCAAGTATAAAAGAGTTGTATGATGATCTTAAGTGTTTGTTGGACTTGAAGATGATGTTTGTGAAGAGAGTTGAGCTCATGATGCTTTGAGTTGTCTTGATTGATGTAAGGTATTTGGGTAGGGTGTGGGGAATTGATGAGGCCTTGTGGGTTGTTGGAATGTTAAATAGAATAAGCGTGAATTGCACATTTTATTACAGATATGATACACATATATATACATTTGGATGAACTTTGGATTCGTAGTCCAAGGTCTCTTGGACTCCCCACAACAGTTACTTCTTATGAAATTTCATATTCCTTTATCTAGTAACCCTAAACGGATTACGTTTCCAACATTTCCCCCCTTAATCCGAAGGGGTGTGTATGAGTCCAAGAAGAGAGCTAATATCTGAAAGTGGGCAGTTGAAATATAAAAGTGTACAGTTGTTGATGGTTGAATGTGCTCTCTGAATCTGGTGGTTTGGGGATGACCATAAACCGAATGGTGATGGTGGTTTAAGGAAGACCACAAACTCTAGAACCCTGCTCTAGGCTCAATGGTTCTCGGAACATTTCCTAAGTTAGCTAGAAGTTGAAGTTGATGTCTTATGCTAATTGGAAGTGCTCTCAAATGTTAGTTTAAAGATTACCATAAATTTTAATGTAGGAGACGTTGAAATTCTTCTACCAAGTGGAGGTTTAAGGGAAACCACAAACCATTGTCTAGCAGAAGTTGAAAGTCTTCTACTAAGTGGTGGTTTAAGAAAAACCACAAACCAATCACACTCGCTTGTCATTGCTCGATTGATAGGCTTCGAAACTGGAATCTTGACTGTCAATCACAAATGTTGTTCCACCCTGTCAGGAACAAGGTGAGAAGATGAAAATTTGTCCATTGCAAGATGTGTCAATACTCGAGAGTAAATTCGTCAGTATGATTGACATATCTTCTTGACTATTAATAACCATAGCCAAGAGGACATCCACCCATAGTGGTTATTTACTCTTGCATATTTCTTACTATTAAAACATCTATCTGAATGGTGATTTTTTTTTCCACAATGCTAGCAAGGATGAAGATCAAAGCATTGATCCTCCATGTGGCCAACTCGTTGACAATGTTGGCATATCAGAATTTGCTCTTGAACTAGAGCAGGTGAATGTGAACTTTCTTGCAGCAGTCCAACACTCTGGAACTGGATCGGTTTGGTATAATCCAGATTATGAAATGTGACATCCTTTTCATATCTGATATCGGTTGTGTGCTTGTTATTTTTTATTTATTTCCAAGGTCTGATGATCAAGCTTTTGGAAAGAGAAAGTTGAACGTCATTTGTACTTGAATCTAGGGTTGTCTCACTGAGTTGCTCTTGTGTTGATTGTTGGTCTAAATCAACCTCATCATCTTTTTCATCTTTGAAAAGAGGGTTTTAAACAAGGACGGGTTCAAAATGTTGTCATAGATTATGTCGCTCAAGTGCATCATGAAGAAGTCTAGTTTGATTTTGAAGTAATGTTGATTTTGCTTGTGAAACTTGCAAGCAGGTTACAACAGAATGAAAATTAGTTTTGTCAATGGTGATTGTATTGTCCACGAAAGAGAGGATTAGAGTGTTCAATAAATCTAAT
>ML813533.1:7838-18913 GCA_009831015.1 Picea engelmannii | reverse complement strand
TTGTTGCAAGGATAGGTTCCAAAGAAAAAATGGACATCCCGATGTATGAAGGAAACTTAGACGTTGAGGAGCTCCTAGATTGGTTTAGAGATCTGGATAAATATTTCAATTATGAAGATATCGAAGAAGACAAGAAAGTTAAACACGTTGTCACTAGACTGAAGGGACACTTAACACTGTGGTGGGATGAAATGCAGGATGACAAGCGTTGCAAAGGAAAACAAAGAATTAAAAGTTGTGACAGGATGGTAGAAAGATGAAAGATAAATTCATGCCCAGAGATTACCAAATCAATATGTTTCGAAGAATGCAGAATTTGAGACAGAAAGGGATGACAGTGAAGCAATACACTGAGTCGTTTTACAGACTTAACATTAGAGCTAGTTATCGTGAGAGTGATGATGAAAAGGTCTCCAAATATATGAATGGTCTGAGATATGAAATCCAGGACGAGATGAGCATGGTGACAATCAGAAATGTAGAAGATGCTTATCAGGTTTCTCTGAAGGCAGAAGAAAAATTGGTCTGAAAGCAAGGTCAAAGGGGCATAGGTAGAAGTCAGAGCAGAGGCAAAGCAATTTCCCATGACAGAGTACAAAATCCCAAAGATGAAGAAAAGAAGCCTCATAATCACCTAGAAAGGGGAGGAAGTTCACAGGGAAGACAATATGTCGATAGAAACACTTTTCCTCAAGCAAGAGGAAGAGGAAGAGGCAGAGGAGGTGAAGTGAAGTGTTTCATCTGTGGAAATATCAGACACAAGTATTCGGAATGTCCCAATATAAAGAGGGATGGAGGAGGAGAAGCTCACATTTCAAAAGAACAGAAGCAAAATTTTGAGGCAGAATATGCAGAAGGCAGGAGATCCTTAATGATGAGGAAAATTCTCTTGAAGCCAAAGAAGGAAGTGGAGAATCCAGTCTAGAGGAAAAGTTTATTTAGGACTGCTTGCAAGACCAGGGATAGGGTATGCAAGGTGATAGTTGACAATGGAAGCATAGATAATTTAGTATCCACAGAGATGGTGGAGAAGTTGGAATTGGAGAGAGTTGCACATCCAAGCCTGTATAAATTTGCATAGTTGCAGAAAGGACATCAGGTAACAGTCTCTAAACAATGTTTAGTTGAATTTAAGATAGGGGGTTATAGAGATGAGATTTTATGTGATGTGATTCCCATGGCTGTCTGTCATATTTTGTTGGGTAGGTCGTGGCAATATGACAGAAATGTTATTCATGACAGAAGGAATAACATGTATACCTTGGAGAAGAATGGTAGGACGCATATGTTGTTGTCAATCGAATATAAGAAGGTGAAAGAAGAAACAAGAAATACTATACTTCTCATCAGTTGGAAGGAACTTCTGGATGAAGTCAAGAAAGAAGAAAAAATGCAGTTTGTTGTGGTGAGAAAACCTAGAGTCATTTTGACCAGTACCTCAATGGATTATCTACCTGAGGAAATTCAAGAACTACAGTAGAATTTCATTGATATAGTGGTGGACGATTTGCCTTGTTCGTTTCCGCCCATCAGAAGTATAAGCCATCACATTGACCTTATACCAGGAGCGAGTTTGCCAAACAAAGCAACATACAAATTGACGTCGCAAGAGAATGAAGAGGTCAAGAAGCAAGTCCAATATTTGATGGACAAAGGGTTGATTAGAGAAAGCATGAGTCCATGCGTTGTACCAACAGTGTTAAGTCCAAAGAAGGATGGTGGATGGAGAATGTGTATAGACTCGAGGGTTGTAAACAAAATCACCATCAGGTATAGATTTCCTTTACCCAGGATGGATGACTTGATGGATTGCTTGAGCGGGGCAAATTTTTTTTCAAAAGTTGATTTGAAAAGCGGATATCATCAAATTAGAATGAGGGAAGGTGATGAATGGAAGACAACATTCAAGATGAATGAAGGGTTGTATGAATGGCTTGTCATGTCGTTTGGATTGACGAATGCGCCAAGTAATTTTATGAGATTGATGAACGAAGTCTTGAAATATTTCATTGGGAAGTTTGTAATTGTGTATATTGATGATATACTAATATTCAATAAGACTGTGGAGGAAAATTTGAGACATCTAACTCTAGTGATAAGGAGGTTGCAGCAAGAGAAGTTGTTGATAAATCTGAAGAAGTCATCTTTCAAGAAGACAAAACTCATTTATTTGGGTTTTGTGATCTCTTAGAATGAGTTGAAGATGGATCCTGAGAAGGTAAAAGCGATCAAAGAATGGTCATCTCCAAGGAATATCTTTGAAGTTAGAAGCTTTCATGGATTAGCTAATTTTTACAGGAAGTTCATCATAAATTTTAGTGGAATTTGTGCACCAATGATGGACACAGTCAAGAAAAGACATAAATCTTTTCATTGGACAGAGGAAGCGGAGAAAAGTTTCAAGTTGTTGAAAGAGAAGATAACTAAACAGTCAGTTCTGGTTCTACCATATTTCAGTAAAACATTTCAAGTGAGATGTGACGCAAGTGGATTTGTGATTGGAGCAGTCTTAAGTCAAGACAATAGACCAGTTGCATACTTCAGTGAGAAGTTGAACGATTCCAAAAGGAATTATTCCACGTATGATAAAGAGTTGTATTCAGTCATACAAGCACTGAAGAAATGGAGGCACTACCTAGTTCCAAAAGAGTTTTTTTTGTATAGCAACAACCAATCCTTACAGTTTATAACTAGACAAGAGAAACTGAACAAGAAACATGCAAAATGGGTTGAATTTATGCAAAACTTTACTTTTGTTATCAAGCACATTTATGGAAATGCTAACAAGGTTGTTGATGCATTGATCAGGAAATGTTTGATTCTACAGGAGTTTCGTGTGAAGACATTAGGTTTTGATAGCCTTAAGGAAATGTACAAAGATGATTCAAATTTCAAGGATGCTTATGAAGAATGAGAGAATCATCATATAAGCTAATGGATTGAATACTTGATTCAGGACGGACTGTTGTTTAAAGGAAATCAGTTATGTATCCCGAACGGTTCTATGAGAGAAAACATTTTGAAGGAAAAACATAGTGGGGGATTGGCTGGACATTTCGACCATGATAAAACATTTGCACAACTGAACAATTTGTATTATTGGTCGGGAATGAGGACGGATGTCAAACATTTTGTCAACATATGTAGAATCTACCAGCACACAAAGGGGAAAAGACAAAATACAGGGCTATATCAACCATTGCCAATACCATAGAGTTCGTGGGACGTGGTAAGCATGGATTTTGTGTTAGGAGTGTCGAGGACACAGAGAGGTTGTGATTCCATATTCGTGGTAGTCGACAAATTCTCAAAAATGGCACATTTCATTCTATGTTAGAAAACCAGTGATGCAACACACATTGCAAATCTGTTTTTCAAGGAAGTTGTTCAACTTCATGGTTTACCCAAGAGTATTATTTCGAACAGAGATACTAAATTTGTTGGTCATTTCTCGAGGACACTGTGGAAGAAGCTAGGAATGAATCTATCTTTTAGCTCAGCATATCACCCTCAGATGGATGGACAGAATGAGGTAGTAAATCAAAGTTTGGGGGACTTGTTGAGGAGTTTAGTAGCTGAACATCACAGTCGGTGGTGTTAGCGTCAGAAGTCACTCCTGGATTGCTTGTAGGAGCAGAGCCCAACGCCCATCAGTCTTATGTCACGATTTGTTTATAAAGGGTGATCAGATGGAGATAATGGCTCTAGGAGGTATCACTCTAACTCAGGGACTGAGTCTGGTACGTAAAGAACATAGGAGGTCTGGAATCCTAACTTCAGCCAGTGGGTTGATTTAAAGATGGGCAGGTGGAAGACTTAGGAAAAGATGAACAAACAGCTCTGGGCAACAGGCTTGCAGCGGTTTGTAAGGGAAAAACTCTGAAAGCAGGATCCTCCTGGTTTTAGGGTTTCGAGAAACTGAATAGGGACTTGACTGGATCCTCCAATTCCAAGTCATTCAGATTCAAAGAAATCACAGGGACTGACTAGAGGCTCTGTAACTATTACAGCGATCAATTACAACATCATCCTATAATAGCTACAGCTCGACTGGATCCTCCAATTCCAAGCTGCTCTAACACAGTTAAAACGAAGACGTGAAAGAAACCGGCATTCATAAGGCAAGAATTCTCCAAAGTTCATATATATCCAGAACAACAATGCTTCATTAAAACTTTACAACCCAGGAGCTCTGCTCAACCATCGATAGATTACAAAAATGGCAAAAATGCCTACATATACTTCAGTCAAAATCCGCCTGGCAACAACATCCCAGGACTTTCAATGGGGGTCTTCTCCTCAATCAAATATGTCCTCTACACTCCTATCATGCGCCTCTTCAATTCAGCATGGCTCGCGCCAGGGGGTAGTTGAGCCCCCTTTTAATGTTTAAATTGGCGTGTGCAGGCTCTCTTGGTGAGTTGAAGACTCGGTGTGACCTTTCTACAGGGAACCGGTACAAGGGACCCTCCTGAGCAAACTCCAGCCGGAACCTCCATACTCTGCCATTAATGGGTGACGTGAGGCTTCACCTACCTTCCTTCTCCTTTTCTGCTGAGCCGAAGCGGCTCATTGAATTCCCCTGGGAATCATTGCTGCAACAACCCGATCCACAGGTCCTTTCCAATCTTTTCACGGCTTTCAGCACCTGACCATGGTCATCCCCGACTCTGTATCGGGGTTCGGGGCTTCGCGATTCCTGCTATCAAGAGTTCTTGACTCTTTGAATTCCCGATCACCGATTCTCCGATGAGCACTTGTATGGGTTAGCCCTCCCATACAACCCATACGACCACCTCTTATGTGACCTGAGCCACCTCTTATGTGACCTGAGCTGAACCTCGGTCGGGGTTTCGACGTTTTTGATGTCTTAATACACAAGTGCCCGGGAGCCGCAATTCTCCAATTGTCGATGGCTCCTTGCACGCTATCCCTTTGACCAGGTCTTAGCCCAAATGACCGCCACCATATGCCCGCAACCACATAGCTTTCCATCGGAGTTTCAGGGATTGCGACGTCAATGTGCACGCGTCCTCCGAACTCGCGATTCTCCGATTGTCGATGGCTCCTTACACGCTAGCCCTTTGACCAGATGGACGGTCCCTATTAATTCTCGGGGATTCGGGACTTTCGCTACTCCTGCTGTCAAGAGTTCTTGATCCTTTGAACCCCCGATCATCGATTCTCCGATGCGCTCCTTCACGTGCTGGTCCTTCCGGCTCAACCCCCGTTCATATGACCTACTCCTGTGACCACAACCTCATCCCGTCAGGGCTACGGGGTTCGTGAGTGAGAGATGCACGAACTCCTTGCTTCCGAGATCTCCAATATCTCGATATGCGATATGCCGACAGGTTCGACACCCATCCCAATGAGATCAGACGGTCCAGATTCATTTTGTCCCATGGCGCTTCCCGCTGCTACGCTTGGGTGTTTCCTGTGCAACCTGCAGGTCTGGGTGCTCTCGAGCCCAGGACAAGAAATATCACTAACATTTGGCTCCATGGGGGATAGAGTCGTCCCTGTGATGCTCTAAGAACACTTTTGCAGATTCAGTGCCTTGCTGTTGGGCTATGGAGTCCTGCTCAAAACCTCCTGCTGCTGAAAATACAGGCTGAAAAGTAAATCAAAACAAAGAAAATACATGCTCAAAAGAGATTATTTATATACAATCCTAAACTAATAAAAACATTTTACTTGGGCTAGGTGAAAGAGAACTTCCACCATAGCCATTCAAGCAGCTTCCTGGATAGAAGCTCCTGCCTTCTGTCAGTGATCACAAACAATTGATGTAACCATGATAGTAGAATGGTTACGCTCTTCAACTTCGTCTTACGAGCTGAAGTTGAGATGGTATATGGAGGCTCCAAATCCTGAGGAAAATTCCACTCCATGTATTCGCTGACAGGATCATCGAATGAGTGGCCACTTCCAGGAAAAGGGCGACAGACAGTCCCTTCTGCTACACAATTGTTCACCCATGGTTGAATGTCTCTGATAAGCACCCATGGGTGAATAACTGAAGTAGGCTCGCTGATCTCAGGTGGTGGCTGCTTGCTGACTGGCTCTGCGCAGTGTGTAAACTGCATCTTCGACTGCTCCTCTGGTTCTTCTGGTGCCTCTTCTTGGCCCTCCCAAAGGTCAGAGTCGTAATCATCATAGATAGGACATGTGGGAAAGCTCTGCTTTTCGATTTGCTGCTCAGGGGGTTTGATTTCCTCGCATGGTCTTTCATTTGTGAGCAGAGGAGAAGGCTCTGCAGTCTTCTCTTGGAAGTTCTGGGTGTCCAGCTCAGAACCCAATTCATAGCTGTCATACACGGGATGGCTGTTATCCAAGTCATCAATCGGTGATGTGGGGCTCTGCTGCTCCTCAACTGAATAGTCGTTAAAGTTGGGTGAGCACCAGACTTCTTCATCTTGAAAAAAGGGAACGATCTCCAGATCCTCCTTTTCAATCCCAAATGTAAATACATCATGGGAAATCTCGTGAAGAAAAAGAGAACAGTCCTCCTCCACAACTACCACTTCATCGTTTTGTTCTGAGACAGCAAGTTCATCAGGGACAGCTATTAAGGCGCTTACGGGATCTTCAATATTCTCTTCAAAAGAGCCACCTAGAACATCCGCCTTGGAGACTGGAAAATCTTCTGCATAGTCTTCAGACTTCAACCCTTCTAATTGGGCAGAGAAATATTTCACCTGCTCCATCAGCTTACTCAGGGCGCCATCCTCCTCCCTGGGAACTTCATCACTTTCATAACCTGCCTCCGATGTAGACGAATGTGGAGGAGAAAGGAATGATTTTTTATCCGAGTCATCAGGATCATCCTCACAGCCTTCATAAAAGACGACTCTATCTTGTATACATTTGTCGTAGTATCCCTCACAACAGTTATGAAAAATCAACTCAGAGGGATACAACTTCTGACAGTGAGCGGTGAAAGCTGCATGGAATTCTACGAGTGAAGAAATGCTAGCAGGGGGTAAAGAATGATATCATTCATGAGCATCTCCTGCTAACGAGAACATGAACATTTTCAATAATACATCCTCATGATGTATCTCCCATTGATGCATGAGTTCATGAAACTCACCGAGGTGCTGAGCAAGGTTGTCCTCTTCACAGCTTCTAAAGATGGGAAAATAATCGCCCCATTTATCCAGAGAGGGGACCACATTAGGAAAACCAGGAATAGCAGAAAAATTAAAAGGAGAAAACCTGCGAGCGAGGATTCTCTCCATATCAAACAAGTGGAGTCGCTGATCGATCCTTGAAACATGGAGTCGCCAGGTGAAAGATGCGCAGCTTCAAGCGTGTCTGGTCCTTGTTCACCATAAAAGGCCAGATCTTAACATGTCGTTACCCCAGGAAACTTCTTAGGCTGAGAAAGCAGCCACTGAAACCTTCTCGAGAAAGCTCTTCTGGGTCAGCTTTCAGGTGTGCCAACAGTGGCCACAACTGAAACAGTAAAGTGGAAACAATGGAGTCGCCACAGTGGATTCGCCAGGTGCATAGTAGCAATCTTGATAATTCTGATATCTGATGCACCTTCAGAATCAGTTAATCATTGTCGTTCTACCCAGGGAAAATCTTCAACTTCGTCCCCGGTAACGACGCCATAAATGTTAGCGTCAGAAGTCACTCCTGGATTGCTTGCAGGAGAAGAGCCCAACGCCCATCAGTCTTATGTCACGATTTGTTTATAAAGGGTGATCAGATGGAGATAATGGCTCTAGGAGGTATCACTCTAACTCAGTGACTGAGTCTGGTATGTAAAGAACAGAGGAGGTCTGGAATCCTAACTTCAGCCAGTGGGTTGATTTAAAGATGGGCAGGTGGAAGACTTAGGAAAAGATGAACAAACAACTCTGGGCAACAGGCTTGCAGCGGTTTGTAGGGGAAAAACTCTGAAAGCAGGATCCTCCTGGTTTCAGGGTTTCGAGAAACTGAATAGGGAATTGACTGGATCCTCCAATTCCAAGTCATTCAGCGTCAAAGAAATCATAGGGACTGACTAGAGGCTCCGTAACTATTACAGCGATCAATTACAACATCATCCTATAATAGCTACAGCTCGACTGGATCCTCCAATTCCAAGCTGCTCTAACACAGTTAAAACGAAGACGTGAAAGAAACTGGCATTCATAAGGCAAGAAGTCTCCAAAGTTCATATATATCCAGAACAACAATGCTTCATTAAAACTTTACAACCCAGGAGCTCTGCTCAACCATCGATAGATTACAAAAATGGAAAAAATGCCTACATATACTTCAGTCAAAATACGCCTGGCAACAGCATCCCAGGGCTTTCAATGGGGGACTTCTCCTCAATCAAATCTGTCCTCTGCACTCCTGTCATGCGCCTCTTCAATTCAGCATGGCTCGCGCCCGAGGGTAGCTGAGCCCCCTTTTAATGTTTAAATTGGCGTGTGCAGGCTCTCTTGGTGAGTTGAAGACTCGGTGTGACCTTTCTGCATGGAACCGGTACAAGGGACCCTCCTGAGCAAAATCCAGCCGGAACCTCCATACTCTGCCATTAATGGGTGACGTGAGGCTTCACCTACCTTCCTTCTCCTTTTCTGCTGAGCCGAAGCGGCTCATTGAATTCCCCTGGGAGTCACTGCTACAACAACCCGATCCACAGGTCCTTTCCAATCTTTTCACGGCTTTCAGCACCTGACCATGGTCATCCCCAACTCTGTATCGGGGTTCGGGGCTTCGCAATTCCTGCTGTCAAGAGTTCTTGACTCTTTGAATTCCTGATCATCGATTCTCCGATGAGCGCTTGTATGGGTTAGCCCTCCCGGCTATACTATAACCCATACGACCACCTCTTATGTGACCTGAGCCGAACCTCTGTCGGGGTTTCGGCGTTTTTAATGTCTCAATACACAAGTGCCCGGGAGCCGTGATTCTCTGATTACCGATGGCTCCTTGCACGCTAGCCCGTTGACCAGGTCTTAGCCCAAATGACCGCCACCATATGCCTGCAGCCGCATAGCTTTCCATCGGAGTTTCGAGGATTACGACGTCAATGTGCACGCGTCCTCCGGACTCGCGATTCTCCGATTGTCGATAGCTCCTTGTACGCTAACCATTTGACCAGATGGACGGTCCCTATTAATTCTTGGGGATTCGGGACTTTCGCTGCTCCTGCTGTCAAGAGTTCTTGATCCTTTGAACCCCTGATCACCGATTCTCCGATGCGCTCCTTCACGTGATGGTCCTTCCAGCTCAGCCCCGGTTCATATGACCTACTCCTGTGACCACAACCTCATCCCGTCGGGGCTGCGGGGTTCGCGAGTTAGAGATGCATGAACTCCTTGCTTCCGGGATCTCCAATATCCCGATCTGCGATATGCTGACAGGCTCGACACCCGTCCCAATGAGATTAGACGGTCCAGATTCGTTTTGGCCCGTGGCGCTTCCCGTTGCTACACTTGGGTGTTTCCTGTGCAACCTGCAGGTCTGGGTGCTCTCGAGCCCAGGACAAGAAATATCGCTAACAGGTGGGATCATATTCTGCCACAAGTGGAATTTTCATATAATGACTCACCTAACAGGAGCACAGGACAAAGCCCATTTCAGATAATGTATGGAATGCAACCGAGAGGAGTATCTAAGTTGAGAGACTTAGAGAAGAATGAGTTCAGGAGTGCTGGAGCGGAAGATTTTGCAGTAGAGATGCAAGAGCTCCACAGGGAGATTAAAGAGAGGTTGCAGAATTCCAACCAGGAATACAAACACAGAGCATATCAGCACAAGAGAGAGCTTCAATTTGAAGTGGGAGATTTATTTTTAGCACACCTCAGAAAAGAAAGATTCCCAAGGGGAACGTATAATGAGTTGAAGATGAAAAAGATAGGGTCGTGTAAGATTTTACGGAAATTTGAGGCAAATGATTATGAGATAGAATTTCCAGATGGTGTGGGAATATCACCCATATTCAACGCAGCAGATCTATACCCTTACAGAGTAGATGAGGCAAGAGGAGTACAAAATCAAAAGGAAATTCAGTGGGTCAAACAAATGCCTATAGTTGAAAAGCCACAAATGGAAAAGATCATTGATCAGAGAGTTGGTAAGAAGACCCGAAGGAAGACATATTTTGAATACTTAGTAAAGTAGAAAGGACACCCGATTGAAGATGCCAGTCGGGAAACTGAAGCAGATATCCAAAAACATGGACAGATGGTGCAGGAGTCCATGAATTTTTCAGCCAGAGGAGTATGATGCAGGAGCATCGCCAGCAAAGCAAGCGCGAGTGGAGGACAGCTCGATATACACCAACGCAGATTTTGAAGATATTTTGAATTCAAAAGGATGACACATTAAGGTAATATCTGGAAAGATATAATTGCTCTTAAATGTTTTGGGGATTGTAATGCAGATCTCAAGCGTTCGCTCTCATCTGTCGGTTGTGGACAATTAATGTAATAAATGTAAAGTAGTTGTAGTCTTTAATTCGATAAGATAGCTTAGAGTTGTAGGAGGGAAAACTTAAGAAGACTCCCTCGTATGTGTTGGTTGTGGAGCCTGATTATCTTCATGATTCATAGGTCCTTGCTTTCAGCCGTGTTTATACCCCATGAAGTATTTACACCCCAGAAGTATGTACACTCTTCCACGCGGGGGAGTGCAGAGGGGGAGTACCCCCTCTGCGGGGTCCAGGGGGCTTATCCCACCGGCTGGGGGGTCTGGGGGCAAGTGGGCCCCCAGTGGGGGTTCGGGGGCAACGTTCCACGATGGGGGTTCGGGGGCAAAGCCCCCAAAGCAAAAACTACCTTGTAAAAGTATATTGTAATTTCATTGTAAATCTGGACCGTTCATTATAAGGTCGTAGATCTAATGGTAGAGATTATGTTAGGGTTTTTTTCCCTAGAAGGCAACCCTCTTTTATGAGGGAAATGTATTGCGGCTATGGGTGATGGTGAATATTGTATTCTAAGAGAGGATACTGTGAGAGAAAGAAGAGGAAGTTACAGCGGGTTTTGTTGTAGGTTGTATCCCTTCATTTGTTGGATAATAATAAAGGAAGGACCTGGCAATTTCTCTGGTGGACGTAGCCCACA
>ML813532.1:66946-136824 GCA_009831015.1 Picea engelmannii | reverse complement strand
TGTCTCCTATATTTTAGGAAGAATATTCCTTTAGGGAGAATATTCTCTTCAATTTTCACTTCAGTTTGATTAGTTGAGTGGAGTCTAGATGCTACATTGGGATTATCACCATGCAACAATGAGATCATCACCAAATAATGCACATTGTCCTTGGGATCATCACTAGACTAGAGAATTACCCATGATTCCCTGATCTCCTCCTCACTTCATTCTATTTCAGTCAGTTAACTGAAGACTGATAGACTATTTAACTCATCTAGGTGGACGTTCACTCCCGTAACTGCCCGAGAGACTAGAATAAGTGGCATTTTACTCTAGTAACTATTGGTGTGTTTCCAGATCACTCTAGAGCACCACTATGGCACATTGGATTCTCCTCTAGTGTGAATTGGTTGAGTTATACAGAGTATATCATGTGTAAATTATCATTCATTCATTCATTTGGTTAATGAGAATTCTTCCATTCTTTCTCTCATGCTTCTCTTTTATTCTATTTTCTCTGAAACTATGTATGTCAATTCCCAACTAGATCTATTTTGTGTAGGTTTAACACATTTACACAACAGAGGCAGGAACATCTAAAAATACAAGTAGTCCAGCTGAAAATACTAGGAAGGTTGCAGAGCAAGACCAAGCTTCAGGAAGCAACACAACTAGCAAAAATCCCAGGAAGAAAGAGAAAGAGATCCGTAGGAAATATGGGGAGACAGAAAAAATGAAAACCAAGGCATAGACCTCAACCCCAACTAAGAAGAGAATGGGAGAAAAGGAGGCATAAATTACGAAAAATATGAAGTATCATAAAAATCCTCCAACAATCACTATCATAGAGGACAATGTCGAGTTGGTAGCAGGTCTAGGATAGAGGAGAGGATGTAGTACGCGTAGAAGAAGAGCAAAGGGAGGAAATCATGGAAAAACTGGTAGAGGTACATGACATATTGTAGAGGCTACAAATCAATACAACGCTTCATCCAATAGCGCAACAAACAAGAAAAGAATAGGAAACATCAGCACAAAAAGAACAGGAAGAGACCGTGAATAAAATAGTAGCACGCACTGATCGATTCATAGTCACAAAAATATGTTGGAGATGGATGCACACAGAACACATAGACTAGTAAAGGATGTGGAGCATATGGAGTTGTTCCAGGTGAAAATACCCACAAAGGCGCTATATGGACTACAAGTAAGTTTAATGCAGGAAGTGCAATCTAGATCTAGGGAGAATGCCACCAACCTAAAGATTGGTCATGAGGTGAAGGATATTCTACAAGTGACAAGTGAGAAAATTATGCTGGAAAAGGAGGAAGAGAAGAAGCACGCCAAAAATTTGGAAAAGAATCTCACAGAGGTATATAGGAGTATACCCAACTAAGCGCAAGAACAAGAGGTTGCAATAGAAGTTAAGATACAACAAATTTCCCATACCATGGAGAGATACAAGCAAGAAATAACAGATTTAATAGAGAATTTAACTTCGATCACACCTCTAGAGGTATGAGAGCAAAGGGAACAAGAGGCTACTATGCACAAAAAGATTATAGTGCAGGAGGGTAAAGAAGTGGCCGAACTGTATAACAAGATTGAATATATTTGGACAAGCCTCGAAGAGGATGAAAAGATCCAATAGTTGGAGAAGAGGTAGTTCAGGACTTGAAGAAAAGACAAAAAACCATGGACATTTCCCTTAGAATGAAGGTAGCACAGGAACTGAAGAACTTGCAGGCTTAATTAAATACTGTGCAGGAGCAGAAACAAGCAAGGTAGGCTTAGTTGGAGCCATTTCAACAACAAGTGGAAGGGATGATCAAAGATCTCCAAACAGATAAGGGGATATGGGAACATGTTCTCACTAAAAGTAGAGAGGTGTTGACAGAGCACATAATAGAACAGGGCTTGGAGACATTAGTAGGGAAGAACACATAGGCCAAAGAGAAAGTGTCAGAATTAGAAAAGAATTTTCATGCGCTGGAGGTAGTGTTATAGAAGGTGCATTGAGGCTAACATGGATCGAGATGATCCACATGCTAGTGTTGGGAGCCTGTTGGAGAAGGCATGTTTTGAGAATAGCACAAAAAATGAGGAATAACAACACACCAAATGTTGTGGAAAAGAAGCGCACACGACAAGATTTGCAAAAATCTGGCGCAAATGTGGAAAAACCTAGCCTAGATAGGGTTATGGTTTTGGGATGGATTGCAATGGTTTATAACCCATTTTTATAATATAAATAATGGGTATGAGGTAGATTAGAAAATCGTCAGATCATCATATGATAGAAGTATTAGATATTTAGTGTGACAATTTTATTTTAGAGAACCTATTGCAGAGTTTTGGGATTGGAAGTCTGTTTTGAGAGATGTGGAGCTTAGATGAGGTTGAAGTAGCTGAGGGTTAGTTTGTAAGTTGTGGATATTGGTGTGATACTGGTCCACCTCACTAATCACTACTCGGATGCAATGCATGCAGTTCATTTTTATGAATACAAATAAATAAGTAGAAGATCTTTGTGGACGTAGCCCAAGGGGGAGTGAACCATGGTAAAACCATGTGTGCAATGTTTTTTTATGTGTTATTGATTCTTTATTTATCATTGAATGGTTATATAGATGAATGGATGGTTTATTTACAATGCACATTATATTAAGTATGCAAATGAATGAATGGATGAATGGATCTGATGAATAATAGAATAGAATGCATGGTTAATAAGAAGTAATAAAGAACATCCCCCAATCCCTTCCATGTCTACATACATCTACATCCTATACTTCCCTATAAACCATCTCGGGTGATACTGCATTGTGCACTGTGTGCGTAGTGTAGCCTTCTGGTTTATTAGAAGGGCCAATGGTGATAAGGGTTTTGTTGGAGAACTAAGGTAGAGCCTGGGTAAGCCCATAAGTCCAACAATAGGATTTCATTTTTACATTTGGGTCTCTCTTTCATCCTCCAAAATACCATCCTTATTACCTCAACTCTCTCTCTCTCTCTCTCTCTCTCTCTCTACAAGAATCAATGTACACCATAAAAGAAACGATGATGCATTTTAGTTATACATATACTCCCATCATCACACATTAAGTGGAATATTTTATCACCTAAAAATAGATCACCAACCTATACAAGTGATCCCTAGATAAGTAATAAATCCAACACATAAAATATCATACTTATGGCATTAATAAACCTCACTCAACAAAGAGAAAAACTATAGAAAGTAAGTTTTTCATATAACAACACAACCTAACAATGTGAATTTTGTGTGATCTACTATTTTAACCTTGTACAATATTTTACTGCAAATAGATTTCCAATAAAAGAATAGAAAATATACAATGGAAAATACACACATTACACATAGATTTCCCCCCTAGAAACCCAAATCGAGAAAACCAACATATTCTATATTCATTCATGGTGATACATTGTTTACAAAACAATATACATATAGGAGCCAACAACATAGAAAACCCTAACCTAATGACTTGGATTATTCAAAAACCCTAATTCCTTAATAAAAAATAGAAAACCATCGACAAAAACCATGTGCTGAAAAACCACCCAACAATGGACACAAAAATCGAGGTGACACAAAAAACGAGGAAAAAATGTGACACATTTCATGAGGATTTTTTTTCTTGAAACCCTCGAAGGGAAACCCTCCTCAAACTTCCCTTCGCGCTCGGTGCAACATAGCAGACACTAGATCTAGTCATGAAAATAATATAACACATACCCAACATGATCAGCATGTGACCATGCTATTTTTCCTATCAAAATTCACGTGGATGAGACCATAAGTGATTTATCAACCACATTTTATGCATTTATGAAGAAATTCCCATCACAAATATTTTCCATTCAAATTACCAAAAGAGATGATCCCTTCAACATTGAATACTGGTACAACAAGTGGCTTCTTGCCTACTCAATCATAGGAAGCCACATCCAAGTGGACTCTCATTCCCACTTGAAACTAGACATTTTAAATCTTGAAGGAAGCCTATATAAAGGAGCCATGGATATCAATTACAAGATAGAAGTAAAAGGCAAATTTATGTTGCTCATATGAGACTAGAGAATCATTCTCCAAACCTCATTTTGGCATCCATAGCTACCAATACAAGTGTATTGGACCTCTTCCCTTGAAGCAATATTTAAACCTTATTATACATCAACTAGAGAGAAAGAGAAAGGTCTCATTTGGGAACATGAAGGACCCTCCCAAGGAGGAAAATAATATCCTCTTGTGCTCACATTATCCTTTGTGATGTTATCATAGCTTAATCCATTAGTAATAATTTCTTGTCTTATTTTGTTTGTCTCTTGCATCTTATGTGTTCATTTTTATTTATTTAAGTTTTATGTTTCTAAGTGCTCCACTAACACTCTTATATTGTTTGTGGTGATAATATTTCCCACCTAACACTCAATATCTTCTTTTTTCTCACCCATGTGGAAAATTAAGCTAAACACTATGCACAACAAAGGTATTGTCTAAGGGTTTCCAAATTCCAATTTAGATGTCAATTCTTGTGAAAAATACATATATGGAAAATAAAATCACGTGAGATTCCCATGGAAAGGGGGGTCCTAGAATTGATAAATAGTGATGTATTTGAGCCTATTCTAGTCCCATCACTAGGTGGATCTCTATATTATGTTTCCTTCATATATTATTTCTCTGGTAAGACATATCTATATTTCCTGAGGAAGAAATATGAGATTTTCAAGAAGAAATATGATATTTTCATTAAGTTAAAATAGTTTAAATATCTTGTGGAAAACTAGATAGATAAGAAGATGAAGGTGTTGAGAAATGACAACATAGGTGAATTTTGTGGTAAATATTTTGAGAATTTATGAAATCAATGTGGCATAACATGCCAAAATACCACACAACATAATGATTTTTTTTGAAAGAATGAACAAAACATTGATGGAAAAGGAAAGGAGCATGCTTAGTAGTGTCAGGATTGAACAATAATTTTGGGCAAAGGTAGTTGATACTACATGATATTTGGTAAATAGGTCTCCTTCATCAGTGTTATCCAACTCGACTCCACATGAGCATGGTTTGGTAAGAATCCATTGCTTTCACATCTTATAGTTTTTGACCATGTTGCATTTTTTCATGTTCCCAAGGAAAAGAGGAACAAGCTAGAAAATAAGGTAGCCAAGTGTATTTTCATATGGTACAAGGATGGAATGAAAGGATATAAGTGTTGGGATCTGGTATTGAGGAATTTTTTTTATAGTTGAGATGTAGTCTTCATGCAAGTTGGAAGAACTTTCAATATTCAAGAGGCTCAAATGAAGAAAGAACTAGAGAAGTTGTTGGGTGTAGGCCTATTTTGAGAAAGGAAGTCTATTCTTGGCATAGGACTACCTTTGGAGAAGGATATTTTTTGAGGGAATACCTATTTTTGGAAAGGAAGATCTGATTTTTGAGCACGTGAAACAAGTGCCAAGAAAGCAACATGATGAAAAAGAAGGAAAATCAACATGCAGGAGGAAAATCAATGTGGTGCACAAGAAGACAAGCCTAACCAAGATAGGGTTAGGGTTTTTGATAAGGATTGTTACAGATATAAGACTATAAAATAGTATAAATAAGAACGTAGGAGGTCTAGGAAAGGGGATTTCAGTTAAGGAAAGAAGATGATCATATCAATTTGTGGGATTGTTGACTGTAATAAGTTTGTAGAAGAGTCAAGTAAGGGATATTATTGAGGGTTAGGTCACAAGATGAGGAGCCTGGTGTGATCTATTCCTCCTCACAAAGGGTCTATATCCTTAATATTGATTGTATTACTGAGATGTAATGCGTGCAATGAAAGATTTTGCAGTAGATTAAATAAAATGGCAGAGAAGCCAGATCTTTGTGGACGTAGCCTGAGGAGGGGGTGAAGCACGATAAAACTTGTGTTTTGTGTGATTTTTAATGAATGCTTACTTTCTGTTAATGATTATATTATGAATGAATGATTTAAATAGATGTATCGACATGCATGCATAAGGATAAAGATGAATAAATCCTAGAAATACTTAAATCATTAACAAAGTTAATGCATAAAGAAGGAAGAACACAACCACAGATCCTCACTCATTCCTAGAATGAAAACACCTGGGTATTGTAGTCACCCATAAAAGCTATCTTGGGTGAGATTGAATTGTGCACCTCGTGTGCAACATTTCTTTCTGGTTTACGAGGAGGGCCTATAGTTTTTGAGGGTTTTGTTGGAAACCTATTGAGATCCGAACCTAGGTCAGCACAAGAAGAAAACATAGAAAGATTCAACCAACAAATGGTTCCATTGTCGTTTGGAACTGCACAAGATTGAGGGGATGGCATCTGAGGGAGAAATATGAAGAGGATGAAAGTCTATAAGGGAATGTTCATACCATGGAACACAATGAAGGCATAAATCAAAATATGGTTGGAAAAAAAGGAACTTGAGTTTACACGGAAGGACAACAGAAACCTTAAGTTAACACTCTGCAAATATCTCGAAAAATATGTGTTTTGTGACTTGCATAAACTATTTTTCTGTGATTTACTGAATTTATTGCATGAGTGGTTATTGAGGTTAAAATACAACCACCCTATAAATCGAATCAGACAGTTGGAGTGGAATATTGTGGAGATCATGTTGTTACAACAAGTTAATAATAAATTTACATGCATAGTAGATTTTTGGTTAGATAGTATGGTCACAGGGTTTATCACCAAATTTGAAGTATATACCTTGAATTCTTACACTGCAACAGAGAAAGATTTTATAAAAGGACCCAGACATAGGTACATCAGATTACTGTATACTTCAATCAAGTTTTTTATATATAACAACACTGTGATTACCATGGAATCAAACAACTAAACTTCCCTGCGTGCATGGGGGAAGGGGGGAAGCACTGATAGGAGGTGGAGAAATGGAGGAGGAGATGGATAAGAGATAGAAGAAGGAGGCCATGGATCCAATCATGATGGGGGAAGACTAGATAAATAAAATAATGGAAAAAGATGGAAAGACGCGCAGTGGAGTACCCTACTAATATAAAATGAATAACAAGAAGAGATCCATAACTAACATAGAGGGATTTTCAAACGATGAAGAAGAGGTAGAGGGTCTCCATGTTGTGGATGCAATTGAGGAAATATTGCGTGCAACATATGAAAGTAAAACAGGAGGTCCAGGGTCAGGAACATAAGGTAGAAGTCCAATCCCGATCACCATCAGTGTGGAACCTACAACCCCATGTGCGACTAATACACTAGAAAGAACACCAACATTTAGACAACTAAGTTTAGTGGAAGAAAAAAAATAGGACACACATCCAATCAAGGAGAATCAACTGGGGGAGATAGTTCAGGAAGTAACAGTCAATTATCTACACCATGTGGTGGCTGTAGTTCAACATAGTTCAAAATGGTAGGACATGATCCCACAATCATATTACTAGAATTTTAGGGAGAGGCATTAGAGGATACTGAAAAGAAGTTATTCATCTGTGAGAAGATCTGGGAAGAAAAGTAGATCAAATATGAGGATACAAAAATCACATAGTTATACATCACACTAAGAGACTGTGCACTAGACTGGTATAAGAGCCTATATGTAAATAGTCCACCAGGAGTAACAAAGACTATTGTAGACGTGAAAAAATTATTGATAAACAAATTTCAGAAGCCCAACTCAGAGGACTAGTATATGAATGAAATGATTGAAATCAAGAAAAAACTAGGTGAGTCTGTTTGGGAGATTGATAAGAGGTTTAAACATCTTAAAGGTAAGTTGAAGTATGCAATTATTGACATGCAACATAGGAACTTATTTGTGAACTCATTTTTACCACACTTGAAGTACCCGTTAAGACAACATCATTTCCAAACTTAAGAAGAGGCTCTGTAGATAGACTTAAAACTAGAAGAAAACCAGTATCAAAAGACAGATCCAACAATAGAGGAGATAAAGGAGGATTTGAAGAATCTAACATTTCAACTTAACTAGAATAAGGGAAAAGAGAAAAGAGAATTTGTTTGGAGTACCCTATGCAAGGCATAAGGACACCATAAGAATGAATGTACAAATTTCATGCAGTATATGGTAGCAGGAGTACCAAACCCTTTTCCAATAGGAGGGCCATGGTGTGAGATTTGTAATATGCATGGCCATGATCCATATAATTTTCCAATGATGCATAAGAATAAGACAGTACCCAAAAGTTCATATTGCAATTTTTGCAAGTCATTGGGTCATGATGATAAATATTTTAGGATGATGGAGATGATGAGAGAAAGAACTTTAGATACTTATAGGGTGAAATCATAAATGATGACAGGACAAGTTGCACCTCATTTCAACTATGTACCACCACAATACAATAATGCACAATAGCAGTACAACAACGTGCAACCACAATACAATAATACACAACCACAATATAACCCCATGCAATATAACCAGGTACCTCAGTACAACACACAATGAGGAGATTGAGGTAGATATAGAGGTGGATGACAAGGAAGAGGAGGATTTGGACGAGGAAAAGGACCAATAGTGTGACAAAACTTCCAATAACCAGGAAATTATGCAAGGGATTATCCACTTCCACCAACAACATGTATGTACTGTTGCACAATAGACCATGACACAAAAGACTGTCCAGCACTCTTGGGAAATATCCAAGAAAACAGGAACGAGAACAACCAGAATGTCCAGTGGATCTCTGCAGAAACCAGGGATGACGGGAGAAACATCAATATAGTCACTTGAGGAGGAGCCAAGAAAGGAATTGATGCAAAAAATATATATATCTAGTGAAACACCAATTGGTTAAGAAGAATACTGAGCCACAGAAACAATTTGATGCATGAAAAGAAAATGAAACATTTAAAGAGGCCATACAAAAGTTTCTCAAGAAATTTTTTTCATCTACATTAGCCACACAACAAACTCAGAACTCACCAATGTACAAGATTCCCTCCTCAATAGATCATACCAGTAAAGGAAAACCTTTAGAGAAAGTAAGTACCATAAAGACATTTCTGCATTCCTATGCTAATTTATTGAATGATCCATCATCTGTTAAGATATTACAAAATATGCTATAAATATGCAACACATAGGTAGAAGGAAAGTTAGAGTAGAAAATAGTCAATCATCTCCATACAAGAAGAAGGACACGCAGGGAATTCAGACTAAACACTAATATTGGGGATTTCAACATGGAATATATTATACTAGACTTAGGCTTTGAAGTAAATGTCTTACCTAAGAGGACATGGTAGTGTATGGGAGAACCCACACTAGGATATTCACCTTTCTAGTTGAAATTAGCAAATCAACACAGAGTGTTACTAATTGGAAGGCTTAAAGGTGTGATAGTATATTTGGATGGAGTGCACACTATGGAAGCTTTTGAAGTAATAGAGATAGTAGATGGCACAACACCTTACCCCACATTGCTTGGATTGGAATGTGCATTTGATAACCAAGCTATAATAAACCTGAAGAAAATAAAAATGGCTTTTGAATTAGGCGAATATAGAGTCATTGCACTATTGGATCCTTCAGAAGAAGAAAGGTTTGTAGAGACCACTTGTTTGGATCTGGAAGAAATAAACCATTTGTACAGAACCACCTTATGAGAAGAGGATTATGTTCACCCAACTACAGAGGGGGTACTCAGCTGGAGAAGCATTACATCATGTGCTTCATATTAGAAAAATAGGATCGCAGAACAATAAAATAAAACAAATGTGGAAATAAAACACAAAAGATACACAGATATACGTGGTTTACCCAATGTGGGCTACGTCCACTAGATAAATTTCCAGGTCCTTCCTTTATTATTATCCAACAAATGAAGGGATACAACCTACAACACACCCGCCGCATCTTCCTCTTCTTTCTCTCACAATCTCCTTACTCAGAATGAAATATTCGCAATGATACATAGTTGCAATACATTTCCCTCATAAAATAGGGTTGCCTTCTAGGGAAAAAAACCCTAACATAACTTCTACCGTCAGATTTTTGAACTTATAATGAATGGTCCAGATTTACTATGAAATAACAATATACATTTACAAGGAAATTTTACCTTTGAGGGCCCGCTTGCCCCCAAACCCCGCAGAAGGAGAAAGCCCCCCTGAACTCCCCTGCGTGGAGGAGTGTACATTATTCCAGGGTGTAAAGTTTTCATGCGGTATAAGCATGGCTGAAAACAAAGGCCTTTGAATCAAGAATATAATCAGGCTCCACAACCAACAATCTCCCACTTGGATACTGATCCCAACAACTCTATCGTTGTTGTATTTGCTAGACTATGATCCTTCTTGGACCTAATTTTTTTTTCATCTTCACCTTCATGATTGAAGACTAAATGAAACTAAGAAGGAACTCAATTTCTCCCTGGTTACGCCCTTTGTTAACATGTGTGTAGGATTATGGCTAGTGTGTATCTTTTCCAACTTCAAATGTCCATCTTTCAAGATGGATCGTATGAAATGGTACTTGAGATATATATTCTTAGTATTCGAATGGAAGGTTGAGTTATTTTCAAGATGAATGGCACTCTCACTATCATAGTACAACCTACTATTCTCTTGCTTATTTCCCAATTCCTCCATAAACCTCTGTAACCAAATCATTTCTTTACTAGCCTCTGTAGCAACAACATACTCTACTTCTGTTGTTGAAAGTACAACAACCTTTTGCAGTTTTGAAGTCCAACTTACTTTTGTTCCACCTATAGTAAAAACATACCTTTTGGTGCTCCTTCTACTATCTTTATCACCTTACGTATCTGAATCTTCATATCGATGTAGAAAATTTTATGAACATCCAAAACATAGTGCATGAGTAGCAGTACTTCTCAAATACCTGAGAATCCACTTTACTACCTCCCAATGTTCTTTACTTGGATTGTTCATATACGTTCTCACAACTCCCACTGCATGTGAAATATATGGTTTTGTGTAAACCATTGCATACATGAAGATGCCAAATGTTGATGAATAAGGGACCCTGGACATGTATTCTATCTTCTCCTGTGTCTTGGGACATATTTCCTTAGTTAATTTGAATGGCTGTCCAAAGGTGTACTAACTAGTTTTTAATTCTACATTATAAACCTCTCCAACACCTTCTCTATGTACTCACCCCGAGACAATGCCAATTTGCGATTTTTCCTATCTGTTGTTATTCTCATACCAAGGATTTTCTTTGTGGCATCCAAATCCTTCATCGAAAATGAATTAGCTAATTTCTGCTTGAGCACATTTATATCCTTCATATTAGACCCTTCAACAAGCATGTCATCTACATACAATAGCAAAATAATATAGCATCCATTTTCTATCTTTTTAAAATAAACACAGTGATCAGAATTCCATCTACTATAACCTTGTTTTTTCATAAACCTATCAAAATTCAATTAACACTACCTTGGATATTTCTTTAGGCCATACAATCTCTTCTTCAACCTGCATACAAAATTCTCCTTCCCTTTGACCTCTACCCATGTGGCTGCTTCATATAAATCTCTTCCTCCAAATCCTCATGGAGAAAAGTTGTTTTTACATATAACTGTTCAAGATGCAAATATTCTACTGCCACAAGAATTAAAATAGTCCTAATTGAAGTCATTTTAACAATAGGAGAAAATATTTCATCAAAATATACACCTTTCTTTTGTGAAAACCCCTTTACAACAAGTCTAACCTTGTACCTTTTTTTGCCTCCATCTTCTTCCTTCAACTTGTAAAACCATTTATTCTATAATTCTCTTTCTCCTACAGGAAACTCAACTGAATCCCAAATATTTTTATTTACCAAGGAATCCATTTCTTCTTTCATTCTTTTCTCCCACTTCTTTTTAGTTTCTACCTACATTTCCTCTTTATAACATTCCGGTTCACCAGAATTAGTCAACAATAAATAATACATTGGAGAGTATCATTTAGGGGGTCTACTTAACCTGGTAGATATTATAACAACACTTTCAATAATTTGAGGTACCTATTGCTCATGTTGTTGTATATTTTGATTTTCTGGTACCTTTGGAATTTATTTTCCAGTGATCTCATCAAACGCTGTGTATTCTGGTTTTTCTTTTTCCTGTTTCTTTCCCTGCAAATGATGTTTTTACATGACATTCTCATTGAATATGAAATCTCTACTCCTAATTATTTTGTGATTTTCATAATCCCATAAATGATAACCAAAATCATTAACACCATATCCAATAAAGGTACACTTCTTGGATTGTTCCTCAAGCTTTGTTCTATTTTCTTTATCAATATGGAGAAATTCTTCACAACTGAAAGTCTTCAAAAAGGAATCGTTTCCCTTTTTACCTGTCCATGCCTCCTCTAGAATTCTATCATCCAAATAGCTTGAAGGTCCTCTATTTATTAAGTAAAAAAAAATATCTACAACATATACCCATAACTGTATGGGAAAACCAACATGCAATCTCATACTCCTTGCACTCTCCATGATTGTCTTGTTCATCCTTTATGACACACCATTTTCTTGTGGTGTTCCTAGATTTGTCTTCTCTCTACGAATACCATGGTATGAACAATAATCATCAATATCCTTGCTGCAATATTCACCTGCATTGTCTGATTTGAGACACTTCAACCTTTTTCCTATCTCATTCTCAACCAAATCTATCCATTTCTTAAAAGTATAAAAAACATCAGATTTTTGTCAAATGCAATAAACCCAAGTTTTTCTAGTTTCATAATCAATAAAAGTAAAATAATAACTAGAGCCACCAAGAGATGATACCTGAGTTGGTCCCCATACATCTGTATGCACAAGCTCTAACCTTTAACTCTTCTTTTCTTTTCTGAATATAAGAAACATGACTCTCTTATGTTTTCCATAAACACAATGCTCACAGAAATCCAAATCAATTTGTTTAAGATCTAGCAACAAATTTCTTTTGTGAAGTATCTCCATCCCCTTCTCACTCACGTATCCAAGCCTATGATTCCACATTGATGTATCCACTCCTGTAGAAGCTAAAGATATAGAAGAGTCAGTATTACCAGTACATAAATACAATGTACCTACCTTCTCTCCTTTTTCTATCACCAGTGATCCTTTGTTGACCTTCCACACCTTATCTATAAATATGGATATACAACCTTCACTTTCCAATTTCCATGTTGGAATTAGATTTTTCCTTAGATTTGGAACATGTCTTACCTCTTTGAACAACCATTGGTTTCCATTCCTTTTCTTTACTTTTATCTTTCCCATTCCAACAATTTTGCATGGTGCATCATCACCCAAATGAACCTGTCCAAAATCACCTTGAACATAATCTAGAAAATGTTGCGCATGGGGTGTGGCATGAAATGAATCCCCTAAATCTACTACCCAAGACTCAAAAATATTATCTATAGAAAGAATCAAAGCATCTTGTAACACATCACATGTTACATTTGATTCCTTATTTTTCTCCTGTTGTCCATCTCTTTGTTTCTTTGGAGCTCTGCAGTATTTCTTCAGATGCCATTTCTTCCCACAATTCCATCACTCTATCTTTCCCAGTCTTGATTTGGATCTTTCGTTCCTAGAATTCCCACGTTTTCCTGAGCCCTTTCCTCTATCGTTTTTTCTTCCCATGTTCTCCATGTTTAATGCATTACCTGACGTCTCACTTGTGCTTTTCCATCAAATTTTCTCACTAAGGATAATACCAACAACATCATCAAATTTTAAAGTGTTTGACCTAGAGACAACGTTACTTACAACCATGACCAATCGATTCCAACTTTCTGGCAATAAGCACAAGATTAGAAGATCCCTAACCTCATCATAAAAGTCCACTTTTAAATAACTTAGTTGATTAGTAACCATATTAAATTCATTTAAATGATCTGCAACAGACCCACCTTCTAACATCTTCATATTAAATAATATCTTCACTAGAAATACCTTATTGGACATCGATTTTTTTTCATACAGTTTAGCCAATGCTTCCATCAGCTCCTTAATTGTCTTTTATTTTGAAATATCGAAAGCCATCGATGATGCCAGGCTCAACTGTATCGTTCGTAGTTCCTTTCTGTGAAGAACATCCCATTCTTCATCCTTCATGGTCGTCGAATTCTTTTCTATCCCACCCAATGGTAGGAATATATCCTTTCGATATAAATAATCTTCCATCTGCATCTTCCATAACTGGTATTTTTGTCCATTAAATTTCTCGACCCTAAACTTTCCATCTTCCGCCATATCTCCCACTTGAAATAGGAAACCTCTTTTCCTATGAGTTAACTTTCGCTATGATACCAGTTGTTAGAAAAATAGGATTGCAGAGCAATAAAAAAAAATGTGGAAATAAAACACATAATATACACAATACAATAGAGACACATATATGCGTGGTTCACCCAGTGTGGGCTACATCCACTAGATAAATTGCTAGGTCCTTCCTTTATTATTATCCAACAAATGAAGGGATACAACCTACAACACACTTGCTGTAACTTCCTCTTCTTTCTCTCACAGTCTCCTTACTCAAAATACAATATTTGCAATGATACATAGCCGCAATACATTTCCATTATAAAAGAGGGTTTCCTTCTAGGGATAAAATACCTAACATAACTTCTACCGTCATATCTATGACCTTATAATGAATGGTCCAGATTTACTATGAAATTAAAATACACATTTACAAGGAAATTTTTCTTTCAGGGGATTTTCCCCCGAACCCCCATCGAGGGTCTTCTTTCCCCCAAACGTCGCAGTAGGGGCAAGCCCCCCATGCGCTCCCCTCCATGGAGGAGTGTACATTATTCCGGGGTGTAAAGTCTTCATGGGGTATAACCATAGATGAAAACAAATTTCTTTGAATCAGGAAGATAATCAAGCTCCACAACCAACACGTTTGACTCAAACATAGGTTTGGAGAATTGGTAACAACTATTACATGAAGTTTCCATAAGGAGGTGCGCAAGAATAGATCGTGGAGTAAGATGGGTTGGTACAAATATGAGAGAACCTCCCAGTTTCATGGGTTAAATGAATTAGAGTAATTTCTAAAAAAATATGAAGAGGGAGTGTTAGAAAATTAGAGGCTCTTAGACCTAGATATTTCACTCAAGGAAACACCTACAATATGATGGGGTTCACAGAAAGAAGCAATTCAGGACTGGTACCAATGTAAACTATTATTGTGCCTTAGATTTGGCACAAAAACAAGGAGTAATAAAGTCTAGAAGTATGATGGGGAAGGCACACCAGTTGAACACTTAGAGAAGTGAAAAACATAGTGGAGGAGGACACCACCGAAGGAATGGCCTCATCACTTTATCCATACATTGGAAGGAATCCAAGCAAACTGGTATATAGACTCGGAGATGCGCAAAGGAACTAAAGAATGGACATGATTACATTATAATTTTGTAGTAACCTTCTCATTTGAACTTGAGAACCCCAACATCGATTCAACGTTGAACATGATATGGGGAATGATATTAATTGATGAACCAGAAGTTGAAATCATGACATAATATCAACAACAGAACAAATAGATAGTCAAAGAGTTACTCTCATGCTACCATGTGGAAGAGGAATTACCCGATGACGATGATTCGCACTACATTCAGATTACAAAGATTGAGAGAGAAATAGAGGTGGAAGGTCCATATCTGGAGTTAGAAGTATTTTCTACATCAATCAAAGTTAAAAAATTCAACATTGGGACAAATGAAAATCCTAAAATGGAAAGTATTGGAGAGTATTGGGATGAGTAAATAGTAGAAAGAATAACATAGTTACTGCACGAATACAATGACTTGTTTCCAATTACCTTTACATAGATGAAAGGCATATCAATAAATCTAGGAGAGATGAAGATACCCCTCAAACCTGAGGCTTGACCTGTCAACAAAATACCTTACAGATTGGATCTAGTGTATAAGAAAAAAGTAAAAGTAGAAATTGATCGAATGTTGGAAGCTGGTATTATAGAACTAGTAGAGGAATCTGAATGGATCATTCCTATGGTATTCCAATAAAAGAAATAAAGGATAAGGATTTACGTAGATATGAGGAAACTCAATTATTCTTTCTTACATGACCCTTTCCCTACCCCTTTTATAGATGAGGTCTTATAGAATGTGGGAGACTAGGAAGCCTATTCATTTACAAATGAATTCTTAGGTTACAATCAGATCAAAATAGCTCCAGAGGACATGTATAAGACTACTTTTGCTACATAATGGGGATCCTACCAATATACAATCATGCCATTTGGGCTGAAGAATGCACCAACCATTTTTTCAAGAGTAGTCATAACTGCTTTTAAGGAATTCATACATCAGTTTCTAGAAGTATATCTAGAGGACTGGACTATATATAGTCTATTAAAGGACCATGCAAAAGTGCTAAGACTCATGTTGGAAATATGTAGGCAATGTCATATCTCATTAAACTTCAATAAATGCATTTTCGGTACACCTTTTGGAATATTGTTGGGACATATAGTGTGTAAAAAAAGTTTAATAGTTGGCCCTGCTAAGATTATAGTCATTGTAAATTTACCACCACCAAAGTTAGTGTGCCAGTTAAGAGAAACACTGGGACATACATGCTATTACAAGAAATTTATAAAGAGGTATGCACATATTGCTGCACCAATGAAAAAAATGTTAAATAAGGACACCATATTTCAGTGGAATGAGGACTGTCAGCAAGGATTGGACACTCTGAAGGAAAATATGGTAACAACACCTATACTAGTATTCCCAGATTGGGAAAAGACATTTCATGTGCATGTAGATGCATCAACCATAGCAGTTGGAGAAATTTTGGAGTAGCCAAGAGTAGGGGACTTAGACCATGATATAGATTTTACAGAAAGAAAGTTGTCAGAATCATAGAAGAATTAAACACTACAGAAAGTGAAGGCATAGCCATGGTATATGCACTTCAGAAATTCAGGTACTATTTACTGGGTAAACACATTAAAATGTTCACAAACTATTCTTCCCTCAAATATCTAGTCAACAAGACAACGTTGGGGGGGGGGGCAGGATATGTAGATGGCTATTATTGTTTCAATAATTTTATTTTGAAGTGATAGTCAAACTAGGGAAGCTAAATGCAGGACCTGATCACCTATATAGGTTAACTAATGGAGAAGAACCTACTAAATTGGAAGAAAAATTCCCTGTTGCACAGTTATTTTCAGTACAGGTAGCTGATGAATACTTCATTGATATTATTAAATACATAAGTACATGGGTTACACCACAAGAATTTAGCACTGCACAAAAGAAAAATCTGGTAGTCAGAGATGCAAACTATCAAGTAATTGCAGGACATTTATATAAGATGGTCGTAGATAGCATTTTGAGAAGATGTGTACTAGAACATGAAAGGAACAAAATTTTAGTAGAAGCTCATGAAGGTATAGCTGGAGGAAACTATGTAGGAAAATCTACCGTGCATAAGGTATTGTGCGTAGAATTATGGTGGCCAACAATCCATAGAGATGCCAAGGAATACTGCCAGAAATGTGATGTCTGTCAGAGGGTTGGAAAACCAAAAATAAGGGATGAGATGCCCCTAAGAACATAAGTGATTTTGTAGGTATTTGAAAAATGGGTAATAGACTTTTTTGGACCGATCAATCCACCAACAAAAAGGTTAGGAGCTAGAAATATCATTGTTTCAACTGAATAGTTAACAAGATGGGAAGAAGAAACACCAATCAAAGATTGTAGCGTAGAGACAACACCACACTTCTTATTTGAGAAAGTGATCACCAAATTTGGATGTCTTAGGATTTTGATGAGTGACCAAGGCACTCATTTTATTAATAATACCATCAGGGATATGACCAAGGAGTTTTAAGTCTATCACCATAAGAGTACACCATATCATCCTTAGGGAAATGGAACAATAGAATATTTCAATAAGATTTTGGAAAATTCTTTGACTAATATCTACAATGTTAAAAAAGATGATTTGGAATTGAAAATACTCACGGTAATATGGGCATATAGGACCAAATGAAAGAATTTGAAAGAACAAACACCATTCAGATTGGTGTATGGGAAGGAAGCAGTGGTGCCATTAGAATTTTTGGTACCCAGTCTGTGCGTAGCAACAATTACCAACATGACAGAAAGAGGAACAATATAGGAGAGGTTAAGTAAACTAATGGAAATGGAAGAGGATAATATTTTGGCAGCATTTCACTAGGAAGTACAGTAAAAAAGAGACAAATCCTGGGATGACAAACATATTAAAAGAAAGATTTTTGAGGGAGAACTAGTTCTTCTCTATGGAAACAAATTTTTCCAATGCCCTAGTAAGTTTATAATGCATTGGCTAGGGCCATATGAAGTAAATACTATCACATATGGGGGATTTGTACAACTAAAAGACTTGGGAGGAACATAACTGAAAGGAATGATCAACGGTAGTCGACTGAAACTATACATGGACAGTCGACCTACTAACCCTTAAAAATTACAACACAGTATGAAATTCATGTATATATTGTACTATAGTAGATTTTAGGACAGAAAACTCATAAAAACGAAGAAAAAAGTAGAAAAAGAAGAAAAATGAAGACAAAAGTAGAAAAAGAAGAAAAAAGAAGACAAAAGTCGAAAAGAAGAAAAAAGTAGACAAAGAAAGAAAATATAAAATACTGGAAAATATCATGCGCAGCAGACAGTGGAATGGATGCGACAAAAAGAAATTGTGACTACGTGCAACATATGGATGATAGGAAGAAAACACAATGCACCAGGGGAAAAGTCACAACGGAAATGTACGAAGCATTGAAAAATTGCAGCACACTAAGAAACAGGCCAATGGTTAGAAAAGAAAAAAATGATCGTCAGGGTAAAAATGCGTGAACTGGGCATTTATGAAACTTAATGAAGTATGATCGAAAATCTTTAATGCATTTATGACCATCAAAGAAGTGTATCTGATAAGATTTAGGGAACTTACAACACCCCTTATATAACTAAAATGCGGTCCAAATGAGACGCATTGTGAATTTACAAACATGTGAACCTAAGGAGCATAAAGATAGGAGGTGAATAGGTAAGTTCAGAGATCGTAGCAGTCAATGTTCAAACTGGAGAAGAAAGAACTCCCCTGATGGAACCTCCAAAGTTCATTTCACCTAGCCAAACAACACGAAAAACACGCAGTATCCACAAGTGACCACAAGAAACCACAGAGTAAGAACATGCATTTACACAGACAGAGGGAATCATCGATGTCGATGAAATTCCTTCGCCAGAGATCGAACCAGTAAGCACCACACTAGTAGAGGAATAAGGGAAGGCCTTGATGATGACCGGGATGGATATCGCTTCACACGATAGTGTGCAGGACCAGGACCCATTAACAACATGAACTCACAACAACTTCCCGGGGTGGAAGTAGCCCCTAAAACAAATCACGTTGACAGTGAAAGGACATAGTCCGACAGAATAAGATCACAACCTATGGTGGGGTCCACGTAGAAAAGGGAAGTGCAGCTTGAGGATATCATGAGGTAGCCAAAGTCAAGCTAGGAAGAAAGAGAAGCAAAGGATGGGACATCCAACATGCCAACACAAAAAAGGGGAAACATCCCATAACATGGTCCCCGCGCAATTAGCCTGATGCCTCGATCGTCTTGCCACATATTCCAGATGGGGTGCAGGCCATGAAAATCTTACTAGGTTGTGTCAAAAGGTTACGGTACACATACCATGATGTTTATAACACCAATAAGTTCCTGTAATTTTCACAACAGGTGTATAAGGAGAGCCTGGGCATAGGGCTGTCAGGAGATCCAGTGCTGCAGCCAAAGCAATTGGTGGCATGCTTGGAAAACATAAGGATTCTGAATTTGATGCAGATTCCTCACTTCGGACGGGGGAAAGATGTGAACAACTGCACCAAGCAGTTACTAGCGATCCTCCATGGAGGAGTTTTGTGGCTAGACAAACTAGTCTCCATATATGTTGAACTGATTGTGTTCATCATAAGACTTCCATTATATGGCAAGGAGCCCACGTAGTACATGGATGATAAAACCAAGGAAAAGGAAATCATGGAGGAGATGAGGAAAACTTATGGGAAATAAAGGGGATCACACAGAATCATTATAAAATAGTTTAGTGACGTAACCACTAGGGTGGAAACAAAATTGATGGAATGCAAACTCCTTCACAAATTACATAAGGAGGAGGTCCCTGTAGGGGTTGTCGCAGAGAAAATGTAGTCTGAAAATGACACCATGCTCAGCTGGTCCCCATACTTACTAAATCTATTCCTAGACGACTGTAAGGATGCACAAGACTTGGGAACCAATTTCCACTACTCCTGGCTCATCATAATGATAGCGCTAGTTGGATGGAAGGATCCCACCTACTCATATTTATGTGACATAGTAGGATGATGTCGCACAACATGATACACATAATTGGGAAGCACTTCGGATCCAAAGCAGAGAAGTTGTAATGCCAACACTTTTTCTCGGTATTTGAGTGATCTACAAGAAAATATAGCCAACACCTGGAGAATAGATCTCAAGGTGGTCGCACAGTATCAAGGGATAACCAAATTTAGGGCTACATGACACAACAGGTGGATCCAAGTGCGTAGGGATCCAGATAAAGAATAGCTACAACTTCTATTCCGCATCAATGTAGAGGAATTTGAGTTGGCGATGAAAGACTGGAAAGAGGACTAGAAGATCCTAGTCATCACTAAGGACATGCCCAAGGGAAAATAAGTGGAAGCAGGGTCATCCAAGAAATATATAGGAGGAAATGTCGTGACCAAGAAACCAACACAATAGGGGAAGACTCATCAAAATACAACGCAATAAAAGAATGACAATGCCCCAAAGAAGGACGAGCAGATGGTAAAGAAGGATAATGCCTCGATGTAGAAAGAATAAGGAAGGGGAGACATAACGAACAAGAAACTCTATTGGTAAATACTCTGCAAGAGGCAGGGCCACCTAGACAACCAATCATACATATAGGTGGGTCGCGCAAGAAGGCTAAGGCCCACAAACAAATCTCGAAATACACAATCATTGAGGATGATGTCGATCTTGTCATAGAGAGGGTATAGGACCACGTAGTAGAAGACTTTGAGGAGGTCGAGAACCAAAGAGGGAGGATAAGGAATGAGTTGGTTGACATTAAGTAGGTCCTAGAAAAAATACAAGTAGCCCAAATGAAAGAAAGGGGAACAAAACCAATCCCCCGAGCGATAGAAGTAGGAGATAGGACTACTCAGAATGAAGAAGACACAATCCAAATTGTAGCACAAGAAATTACTAGATTTCAGATAACAACAAATATGTTGCAGATCGACGAGGCTGAAGACCCTGCAGACAGAATTGAAGACTGCGCAGAATAACAAGTAAGAAAGGAAATCCCAGTTATAACCTCTCTAGGAGAAAGCAATGCAAATAATTGTGGAACTAGAGGAGGAGAAGACAAGGATGGATTAGGATCATGATGAGAGCGCATAGTCTCTAAGGGAACACATCACAATGCAGAGGATAGAGGAGCTCATAGAAAAAGCTATGCAAGCTAGAGAAAAATGGGAAGAATTAGAAGGAAAGTTTCACATCTTGGCAAAGGATGTACAGGGAGCATGCACCACCTGAGTGGCTCAGGATGAGCCACATGTCAGTGTTGGGGGCCTATTGGGTGTAGGCCTATTTTGAGAAAGGACGTCTATTTTGGGCGCAACCCTACTTTTGGAAAAGGATTTTTTTTTAGGGAAGAACTATTTTTGGAAAGGAATATCTAATTTTGGATCATGCGCAACAAGTGGCAAGAAAGAAGAATGCAAAAAAAGAAGGAAAAGCAGCATGCAGAAGGAAAAGAAATGTGGCGTGTAGGAAGACAAGCCTAAATAGGATAGGGTTAGGGTTTTTGATAAGTATTGTGATGGCTATAAGCCTGTAACATAGTATAAATAAGAACCTAGGAGTTCTAGGAAAGGGGTTGCCAGTTAAGGAAAGAAGAGAATCATATCACTTTGCAGGATTGTTGACTGTAATAAGTTTGTTTAAGAGTCAATGGATATTGTTGAGGGCCAGGTCACAGGATGAGGAGCCTGGTGTGATCTAGTCCACCTCATAGAGGTTTCATACCCTCAATATTGATTATATTACTGAGCTGTAATGCGCACAAATAAATATTTTGTAGTAGATTAAATAAAAGTGCAAAGAAGCTAGATATTTGTGGACATATCCCTAGGAGGGGGTGAACCACAGTAAAACATGTGTTTTGTGTGATGTTTAATGAATTTTTAATTTCTGTTAATGATTAGCTTATGAATTAATGATTAAACTGGATGTATCAACATGCATGAATAAGGATAAATATGAATAAATCCTATAAATACTTAAATCATTAACAAGGTTAATGGATAAAGAAGGAAGAAAAAAACCACAAATCCCCACTCATTCCTAGACTGCAAAAACATGGGTATTGCAGTCACCCATAAAATCTATCTCGGGTGAGACTGCATTGTGCACCTTGTGCGCAACGTTTCCTTCTGGTTTACTAGGAGGGTCGATAGTTTTTGAGAGTTTTGTTGGAAGCCTGTTGAGATCCAAACCTGGGTCAGCACAAGAAGAAGTAAGAGAGAAAGAGTCAACCAATAGAAGATTTGTTATTTGATTTGAGGAACAAAGAACATGATTCATATGAACATAATTAATTATATGAAGAGGTGGAACAATCGACTCTAATTGTAAGGAGGTCTGAACAAGTAAGGAAACTAGACGAAGGTTAAATTCCACCTGATTTTCATTCTGCATTTGTAATATTTACCATTAATGATGATCCCAATTTGGTTAGGGAGTCAATCAAATCAATAGAGGATAAACTTTGGAAGGAGGCCATGGTTTAAGAAATGGAATCCTTGCACAAGAATGAGACATGGTTGATGAGATGAATCTTTGACATCTTTTTGGCATCTGAATGTCCCTTTTTTTACCTTTAACTTAGTATCATTTTTTCCTTATTTACTACAAATAATTTAATTACCTTATCCCTATTTCATTTCATCTCAAAGGTAATTATGGTTTGACATTAAATATCTTTCTTTTATTTGCATGGTTAATTTAGGGTGAGTTGATATTACTTGTGTTGTTATAGTAAATCTGGGTGCATCCATAAGTTTGATTTTAATAAAAAAAATTGTTCTCATCTCCAAAGTGAACCAACATGTTCTAGGTCATCAAAGGATTGTGGCATGAGAGAGATAATAATTCTTCACATGGCCACGATAGGATACCTCAGGGAATCATTCCAACTAATTGGAACCTATGTGTTTATTATAATATGTCATCATAACTGCCCCCATACATGTGATCAAGAAACTAACAACTTCTAGTGATAAATATACCCTCTCGTTCGATGGAAAATCGAGAAAATAAAACACTTTAACAGATCAAGCCAACAACAAGTTGTCCATATATATGATTATTGAGCATGAGTGAACCAATCATAGGTCATAGAGTTTTTTTTTGTAACTAGAAAATTGTAATCCTTGAACTCAAGGGTTCTTTCCACTCTATTCTTGGATTATGAAGAAGCTATGTTCATGTATAAATATCAAGTTACCCTCACTCTCAACGGAGATAGATTGTGTGTGTGTGAACATTGTCATTCTATAATTTCTTTTGTTTAACAAATATATCAATGAAAAAATATTTTTGTGCATGTTCATGAGTTAATTTTGATTTTGTTTTCATGTAGATATCACACATGTTGAGCCTTGGGAGGGGGCACGTGAGGTATGGTGTTGTGACAATACATACATACATACACACACACACACACACACACACACACATACATACATACATACATACATACATACATACATACATACATACATACATTAATTGAAAGCATCTTCATTTTTGGTAATAAAACACATCTTCATTTTTGGCATCATTGTCGAGGAGGCACTAAAAATACTTGAATATTTGTCTTATATTGATTTTAAGAAAATATACCAGATTAGAGGTGACCTTAGGCAAATATCAACTACCCCTTTGATAATGATTTTCTAAGCTACAATGCATTAGGACATGTTAGAATGCATCACTAGAGTAACTAAGAATGTTCAAGGACATGGTGCAAGAGGATCTACTCACAACAATATAACTAGTAGATCAAGAGGACAAGGAACCCAACCTAAATTACCAATAGAGAAAATAAAATTCAGTATCCCAAACAATGCCTCTAGGATTTGTTCTACAACTAATGAAGTTATAGGTTCTCTTGTTTCTGAAACTTGCAAACCAAAAAATTAATGTGACCTAGGGAATCCTATTGATGATCCTAAATGATTAGTTAAATTAAGTGAATCCTTAGCATTGTGGAAGACTAATATCCCGAGCATGGGTGAGGAAGTGGAATAACAAAAACAATAATAACCCTTCACATTTGAGTTTCCTATATAGGAATCACATGGAATGACTCAAATGAAAAACATTCCACCCTCTTCATTGTCTAATTTTTTAGGAATGGCTAAGGATGATCTAGATACCATTTTTTTTAATTTGATGTCTAATGACAAAGTTATGACTACTCCACAAATTCCATGGACCTTAAACTATTCCCAACCACTTTGAAGGAGGTATCACTTCCCCGGTTCATGGGGATTGGGGGAAACTCTATTAGAACATGGGATGAAATGAGGCATAAATTATTGAATAAGTACCGTGAATATTGTAAGGTGAGGGATATCAAGGAGGAAAATTTTAAAATGACACAAAGGGATGAAGAAACACTAGAATACTATATTGAGAGGTTCCAGTATAACCAATAGAGAATAAAATAAAATGAATTAGACCTTGAAAATATATGCATTATTATCCTTTGGGGAATCAAGGATGATTGTGTAGATGTATTAAATCTTATGGGATCTAGAGACATCACCTAGTTAACATACAATGAAATTTGTGATCTATGTAGGTTTTATTCATGCATCACTACAAAATCTAGGAGAGGCCCTAGAGATATAGTCTCAAAGGTCATTAATTCATCTATCAGAGGAGGATTTAATAGAAATGAGATAGGAAATCTATTGGATAATTTTAAAACTGACATTTTTAGCTGACTTATATCCCATCTAGACACCTTTCAAGCTAGGAAAACGAAATAAGCAGTGAACTTGGAATTATCCATCTTCTAATATAGATGAAGAAGCACCCTCTCCAGAAGTTCCATTTGGATAATGTGGAGATGTGTGTTATTTGTGAAAAAAGTTATGCAACTAAATATTTCCCTTATTTTCCCAAGATGAAGGCAGTATACAAAGGATCTAACAAAGAAAATGAAAAACTTTTCTTTGGATCCCAAAAGATATCATAGCCATCATGACCACTTGGTATGGTATAAGAACACTATTTTGTTTCATACCAATAACCATCTCAAAAATGGTATCAACCTATGTCATGGAAGAAATGGCATGTCCATGCTCAAAACTAGCCTTGGTAGTAGGGATGGCAAGGGCCTACACCTCTTGGAATCCTACCTTATCAAATCCAATAATATTCTCCTCAGTCTCACTCATCACTCTAGAACCCACCACAAATGTAGTTACCATCTAACCAGCCCACGTAAACATGACCACAACTACTTACCCATCCCATACCTAAACCAAATAGTACAGTAGTAAATCCCACTTGCAATGTTTAACTACCCCCTTTTCTAGCATATTTTATTTCTCCTAGGATTTTAAGGATATTCATCTATGCTTGGGAAAAGTGGTTCATGACTAGACTACCCCCATTATCCAAGAATAAGATGATGAGGAAACACTTATTGAATTAGATAATCATATCATTTATTCCTCTTTGGAAACCCTGACTACCATTCCAGTACAAGTGCATACAAGGGAATCAATTCTAACACCTCCATATCCAGAAAGACTATGTATAGAGAAGTACTCCACACAACCAAAGTTTTATTTTCTATGGGAACTTGTAAATGTGTGTGTTAGGATTCATCTGGTTCAACCTATCAAGGATGTTCCTATCTATGCTAAGGATATCTGAGAACGTTTTTTGAGGAGGCTAGGAAAGAAGAAGGACCCCATAATTTTTCATGTAATAGGGAAATTGGCTGATCTAATGTTAATAAAAATATTTGTGGCCAAATACATGGACCTATGAAGCCTGGTCGTTAATTTTAACACCAATAACATTTCCATTCCCAATACCTTGATCGAATTAGGAGTATCTATTAATGTTATGGATAAGGAGACAATGGAAAATATTTAGTTACCTAGCTTGTGACCAACCTCTACATTCCTTTAGCTAGTAAATAGATATATGATAAATCCTAAGGGAGTGATTGAAGATATAGTTGTTTCTATGGTTTCATGAGAGTACCCAGCTGAATTTATGGTCCTGCAACCAAAATCCAATCTGGGGGGATATCCATTAATTTTGGGTAGACCGTGGTTGGATATTATTGATGCATTTATTATCTATATATCATGGGATATGACCGTCTCCCATGGAAGTTCTACTAAAAGGATTACCCTCTATCTAGATGCTAAACCTTCTTATAACTTGGATAATTCTCCTTGGCTTGAAGAAAATGATGAGGGAACCACCCAATCTATCTTTAATATTAACCAGACATTTAACTTTAGAGAAGAAACTGAGGATGATTTTAATTGTACTTATACAAAACAACCTCATATAGCCAACCATTCACCCCTTGAGAATAGTTTTGGAAAACATTCCTAGGAAAAATACTCAGTGACTAAATTGACACAACAAATTAACACAACTGTTCCTTTAGATGTTATATCCAAGAATCAAAGATTATTTTTTTAAATCCATTTAGGGAAGAACTTGAATATCAATGCTAAAGTATATCCTTCTTAGGGAGAGAAACTTATCAAGATGCTACAAAAGAAAATTATGCATTCCCTTGGGACTATAGTGAAATGAAAGGGATCCATTGTATCTTTGTGTACTCATCATATCTATATTAATAAGGATTCTCTACCCATCAAACTGCCTCAGCAAAGGATGAGTCTTGCTCTAAAGGACATAGGAAAATAAGAGCTCCAAAAGATCCTTCATGTGAATTTTATTTAGACAATTTATTATAGTAAGTGGGTTTCACCCTTAGTTATTATGTCAAAGAAAAATGGTAAATGACATGTGTGTGCCAAATATAGATAATTGAACAAGACAACCTTGAAGGATTAATTTCACTTTCCATTCATTGATCAAGTTCTTGACACCCTAAAAGGAAATATTTTTTTTCTCTTTTCTTGATGGATTCAATGGCTATAATCAATTCATATTTACCCTAAAGGCCAAAGTAAAACCACTTTCACCTACCCTTGGGGAACTGATGATTACGAGGTGACACCATTTGGATTGCATAATTCTCCGACTAACTTCCAAAGGGTCGTCCTCGAGATATTTTCTGACTTGAACAATTATTGTGTATAAATATACGTGGATTACTTTACCATATATCGATATTTGTTTTAGAAAGGCTTAAACAATATTATGAAATTTATGATCATATGTGAGGAGAAAAACCTTTCTCTCATCAATGAGAAGTGCCACATTCTCTGCAACATACCCATTGATCCCGATACCTCAACATTCACCATATTGGGCAATTTCGAATTCTAATACCAATTATTAAAATCAAGAAGCATGATACATGCGCATGAAATTAACAAGAACATGCTAAACCATAAATGAAATGTTTAATATACCATGCACAACGCTAACAACAAACATGCATGATATAAACACATATTAGAGATAATTAATACATAATGAAATATAATTTATAGTGAAAATATGGAGAGAACTTATCTTTAAATAAAGCATTCATAAACTAGCTACAAACATCAGAAATTCCACCCAACCCTAGACACCGTTGTTCTATCCTTCAACAATAGGTCACCCCCAAGCTGAGGCTATGAATTCACAAGGATGGATCCTAGGATGACTCTAACAAACACAACAAGATATCAAGCTCTCACAGTCTTCCCAACCACACAATAATCCTAATTTACTAGATCTATTTCCCCTCAACCTATACAACCAAAATAAATGAAACTCTTTCTCTGCAACGTAGTCCCTCGGGCCATCGCAATTATTTTCTACGGCTCTAGTGTTACTAGTAAGGAAATATCAATGCTAGAAGATCCAAGGGTTCTCAACTATGGATATTTATTTCACAACTATCGTCATTCTCTTGCACACATGCATCAATTACTGGTTGGAAAAATCAACAATTACCTACATCCAATCAACTATGTCTCTTTTCCTCCAACAATTTATTTTCTCATTCCCAAAGAAAGAAAATCTGAGAAAGTATCAATGAAGAACCATGAATGGCGAACCAATTTAGGAACCCCCAAATGAAAAAAAAACATGGTTTCTATATTTACATGCAATTAAGAACCATCTGGCCTCCCAAGAAAGCTCATTTAACCACCTTTCCAAAAAAATTCCAAGAGGGGTGAATAAAATATAATAAAAATAATTAACCCCTTTAGCACCCCTCTCTCGTGGAATTATATCCCCCTATCCATTTCCTTGTCTTCCTTGTAGCTAGTGATGTATTTTATTATTATATTCAGAGCATTACATTGCTAGGTTCTCTATCCTTTCAACTTTATGGACAATCTGTGTTGGAGAAATTTCTATTTTCGGCACACTAGTTCAGTGGGAGTTATCTGACTAGTTCTATTTTAGACTTTCTAATTTTAGACCATCACTATTATGAATGAATTCCTAATATAGGATTCCATATGAGTGAATATCACTCACTCATTGAACAAATCATAATATACATTGATTCTCATTCTTCATATTGCATCTCTCTTTCTTTTCTTGATAAGCTTTGTTTCTGTATGATTTAGCTAGGTTTCCTATGCAAGTTTCCATGAAACACTGACATGGTATCATATCCGAGCTGCTTGGAGAAACACAGACAAGCTAGAGAAGAGTGAAAGAGGATTTGAGTAAACCTAGTTTCTTCAATCGTTGCAACCTATCCCTATCGAAAGGTGTGACAATTGGAATCGCCTCAGCCTATACACAGCCAAGGTGCGACATCATCGCACTGTGTTCTTCACTCGAGGTGTGGCGATTTATTTTTTCATAGTCGTCACACTTTTTCCTTCTCTAGGGTGTAAAAATTCAATATCATTGCACTTTATCCTTCTCCAGGGTGCAACAATTCAACTACCCTCCAGAAAATTGGTTTTTTGTAGTAAAATAACCATATCTCGAAATTCGTGATTCGGGTCGGGCTGAAATTTTGACCAGAGACATATAACATAGGGATTCTCACAATCACCAACAAAATCCAAAATCCACATTATATTTTAGGATATATAGATGTTTTATAATATCTATAGCTGCCATAGAATCGCCTATCATATCTTGGAATCCATGATCTGGGTTTTCAGGATCTTTTCAAAATCAATGGCGGTGATGGAGGAGATGAAACTTCTTCAATAAAGTCTGGTGATAATAATCATACCATACAACTACTTTTAATGGAATCCAATGGTCACATTCCAACTCAAAATAAAAGGATTGTATAATTTGACGATGGCGACATAAACATAAGCTACATCAGTGCTTGAGAAGACCAGATGGGTTAACCGTAAGGATGAGGCCACGAGACTACTTCTTGAGTTTATCTCCACTGATTTATGGTTTCATGTTTCCACATGCAAGACTCCAAACGAGATATGTACCACCTTGGAAGGACTCTTTGGAAAGAAGGATGATATGTGAGGTCATATGCTTGAGGTAGAGTTGAATACCTTAGACCCTAAAAGTTTTGATAATATACAAGATTTATTTACTAAATTTAAATCTTTGATTTTGAGCTTGGGTTAATGTGGTATTGACAAGTATACATAAGAGAAACAACTTATTCTAACAATCTTGGCCAAGCTAGGACCAAAATACGATGTATATGTGTTAAATTTCCATTATGACAGATGTCTTTTGGGAGAAAATTGGAAAATTCCTATGATGGATCAATTCATTGAGTCTCTCACACAAGAGCAGACAAAACTCATATATATGGGCCTCATGAAGGATCCAAAATCACATGCACTCACCATGCATGATGAAAAAGGATCATCTAATAAAAAATTGAAGCAGAAACAAAAGGAGTTATTACATCCAGAGTCAAATAAGGAGGGATATTCCAAACCCTTCAAGGATTCTCCAGGTTCCAAAGATTCTTCAAATTCCAAAGGGAAGAAGAAGAAGGGAAAGAAATGCACATATTGCAATAAACTAAATCATGAAGAATCCACATGCATGACGAAGAAGATCGATCTTATGACACAAGTACTTCAAAAGAATAACCTTGGATACTTCATTCCTGAAGGAGCCAAGAGGAACAAGGAAGAGTACCATGTGCCTAAGAAATGTAACCATCATGCTCTGGTTGAAATTAATTCCTCATATAATTCATGGATTATATATTTTGGCGCATCAAATTATATGGATTCTAAATAGGAAGTTTTAACTTCTTTGAGTTCATGCTCTAGACCTCCTATTCTCATGGGGGACGATACTCAAATAACAGTTGCAGGAGAGGGAAGAGTGAAACTCCTTAATGAAAGTTTTGAGAATGTTTTACATGTTCCAAATATTTCTATAAATCTTCTCTCATTTTATCAAATCACTCAAATATGTAAAAGTGTTGAATTTACATTAGATTCAGTTACTGTACTTGACATGCATGACAGTTCCATTATTGCAGTTGGTGAGGTAGATCACAAATTACAGTTTTATAAGTTCACTAATTTTACTGACTATGACTCCTCTTTGATACTTACACATGCTAATGAGAGTAGTAGAGTATGGCATAAGAGATTTGGCCATTTAAACTTTAGGTACATGCATCAACTTTCCAAGCAAGGAATGATCAAAGACTTGCCAGACAATCAATTTTATAAAGGGGTTTGTGAAGGATGCATTCTTGGCAAGCATCCTGTTGGCACAGGGGCAGACCCAGGGTCAACTCTAAGAGCACACCAACAAGCCCTAACTACTAGCCCTTTTGGCAACACCTACGAGGCAGATGCAGTCTCACCCAAAGTAGCTATGGGGGGGTTGCAGGACATAGTTGTCTACAACCAAAGGGATATCAAGTGGATCCGATACAAGATAAATACATCATTTATATATCACTTACCAACTTATATCTACTTCACACAACTAGTTATTAGATATAACACAATAAAGAAATATCAATATATCAAATGACAAAGAACATAGAATCAATCACACACGACACAATATATACGTGGTTCACCCTCTCTCTAGGACTATGTCCACATAACTATGCTTTATAATATATTAAGATTAAGCATACAGTTCTTGTCTGTGCTATTAGCTAGAATATTTCCTTTCTTCTCCTCTCTGTCTCTCTTTCTCCCTTCCCTGCACACCCAGCTCCAAGGTTGATATTCACACCCAGTTGAAGATCTTACAATACCAGAAGGCTCTCACAATACAATGGTTCTCTCTCACTAACAATCTCTCCTCATAACATAATAGACCTCATATCAGGTCCTCTTGACCTTTATTTATACATTACAATAGCTCACCGATAGCCTTAGGCTGAGACCTAAGTGTCAAAACCCTAGATAGCAAAACCCTAGATGTCTAAAACCCTAGGTCACTTGACCTGCATTTTCAGGGCTTCGCCAGTTTGTCTTTCCTTCCTTCTCACATGGTACTCTAATGCATTTAATGGTAGATTTTCCCTCTTACTGAGTTGTCCACAATCCACCTTCCTTGCTGATATGTCATCCTCAATCTCCTCATCCAACTTCTTGCTTTCTCTTACTTCGCTCCATATTTTCTTCTCTTTTGCTTACTTCGACCCAATAACAGTCACTGTATATTCCACGTAGTTTGTGTTTTTCCTTTTCTGCCTTAGTCTTCGATTACTTACATACCTAAGGGCCAACATGCCCCCAACACTCACCTGTGACTCATCCCAAGGCACTTCAGATCCGGTCCTTCTGCTTTGCTTCATCTTCAGACTGCGTGGGGCAACCTGTGCTTTCTGCTCTATGCCTCCATTCCTTCCTTGTACAGACTTACTTTTTTGTGTCTAGTACCCAATTTTAACTGCACTTGGTACCTATACCCTTTTCCTCATTATTTTACCGAGAGATGTGAGGCAACTGGTTGTCATAGTACAACTTCAGCTAGCTCCTATTCACCAAACCTTCCTTCCATTCTCCATTCAAAGTCTTCAACTACGTAGCTCCTCCTTCTGTAACATAGGTGACCTCATATGGTCCAAGCCAATGTGTTCAGAACTTCCCTGAATGTTTCATGAACTTACTATCATACACCAGTACCAGATCACATTTCTTAAATGCCTTCTTCTTGATGTGTCTGTCATGGTAGGCATTCTCTCTTTCCTTCCGAACCTGCTAGTGAAATCCTACAATGAATCCGTCTTCTTCTAGTTAGACCAACTGCACAAGCCTCTCTTGAACAATGCCAGTGTCATCCATTTCTGTAAAGGCAATGATTCTTAGGCTTGGTACCAAGTATTCCATTGGGACAATAGCTTTGAGACCATAAACAAACTTAAAGGGGGTTTGCATGGTCAGTTTCTTGCAAGTGGTTCTAGGTCCATAATACTGTTGGTACTCTTAAATCCTAGTCATCCTTGTTCACACTGCAAATCTTCGTTAGCGTTGTCTCTAAGGTCTTGTTGAATTCTTCAACTGTCCCATTTTCTTGTGGATGGTAAGGCATGCTCTTTTGATAATGGACTTCAAATTCCTTAGTCAAGGATTCAACTATTTTATTGATGAAATGTGTGCCATGATCGCTCATAAGTATCTTCGGGCATCCAAACCTAGTTATGATGTCATCAAATATGAAGCACACAATTGTAGTGGCACTACACTCCTTAACTTCTCTTTCTTCGACGCATCTGGTGAAGTACTCTGTTGCAATGATGATGTACCTTGATCGTGTGTGCTTCCCTGGTGGGTTAATAGGTCCCATGAAGTCAATGGCCCATTTCTCAAATGCTTGTAGGGTCAGTTCTGGTGCTAAAGGCATTTCATCGTAGGCTCTATAATAGTCCTTAGCATCTCTGTGTAGGGTAGGCCACCAAAGGCCAGCTCTAAGAACCTTCTGCGTTGTTTCTTTCCCTGCATAGTGTCCTCCTACGATGCCTTCATGAGCTTCAAAAAGGATCAATGGTATCTCTATCTCCATAGCACATCTCTTCAGTATCTCATTAGTCCCCATATTGTATAACTATCCAGCTATAAATGAAAAGTCTGCAGTGCGAATGACTGGCTATTTCTTCTGGGTAATTGTATACTCACTAGGTTCCATTCTTGTTGATAGGAAGTGGACTATCTCTGCGAAGTGATCATCAATATTTCTAATGGCCAACAGTTGTGCATTCAATAGTGTATCCTCCAAGCTAGTAGGCTCTTCTCCATGTTCCAACCTTGACAAGTGGTCAAGACCTTTGTTCATTCTTCCTGTATTAACATGATCTCAAAATCATATTCCTGAAATAACAGAAGCCATATACATATTCTCCCCCCCAACACTGGATTGTTGACTAGGTATTTCAGTGCGAAGTGATCAGTGAACATTTTAAAATGTCCTCCCAACAAGTAGTGGCGAAACTTTTGCAACACATACACCATGGCTAACCCTTCTCTCTCAGTGGTGGTATAATTAATCTCAGCTATTGATAGCTTTCTGGTAGCAAAGGCTAACGATTGGTTGATGTCTCCTATTCCCGGTTATGCTAACACAACTCCTAATGAAATGGAATATGCATCGAAATGCACATGAAACTCCTTACTCCAATCTGGGAAAACCAGAATAGGCGCAGTAACCATTTTCTGTTTTAGCATGTCGAAGCTCTATTGGCATTCTTCTATCCAATGAAACTAACAATCTTTCTTCAAAAGATTCTCCATGGGTGTTGTAATTTATGCATAGCCTTTAATGAATTTCCTATAATATCCAATATGTCCCAGCGCAGTTCGTAGCCGTTTGAATGAAGTAGGAGGGGGAAGATCAAGTATAATGGAAATTTTAGATGGATCTACCAATAATCCGTGCTTGCATACAATATGACCTAATAAAACTCCAAATGGTGAAAATAAGATGCATTTCTTTAGGTTTAGGGAAATCTGACATTTCCTGCACTTATCCAACATTAGTCTTAAGCATTCAATATGATTTTTCAATAAACTAAAGATAGTCCAATCATCAAAATAGGTTTCTAGAAATTTATGTAGAAACTCCTTGAATGCTTCGACCACCACCCTAGAAAAGATGGCTGGGGAATTCTTCAATCCAAACAACATCACTGTATACTAGTAGGATCCCCATTTTGTTGCAAATTTCATTTTATGGCGATCTTCCTTGGCAATCCTAATCTGATGGTATCTCGAAAATCCATCTGTAAAATAATATAATTCCCGGCCTCCTACATTATCTAACACTTCATCAATGAATGGCATAGGGAAGGGGTCATGTAAAAAGGCATTGTTCAGCTTCATAAGATCTACGTAGATTCTGATCTCTCCTATCTTCTTGTCTTGTACCACCATAGGGCTAATCCATTCTGATTCTTCAATAGGTTCTATAATCCCTACTTCCAACATTCTGTCGAGCTCAATTTTGACTTTCTCCTTATATTTAGGGTTCAATATGCAGGGTATTAGTTTGAATGGTCTTGCATCTGGTTTCAAAGGGATCCTTATCTCTCCCATAGGCCCCTTAATTCCCTTCATATCAATGAAATTGGTTGGAAACAAGTCCTGATATTCATCCAATAACTCTGTGATTTTGTCAATAGTGGCAGCATCCCAATAGTCTCCAACATTGGCAAGATTTGGTGTTTGCTCTGTTCCAATATTGACTTTATTGATCTTGATCGGTTTTCCAATGAAAGGTAGCTCAATTCCTGGTCTTTCTATGTCTCTTTGGCCTTCTATTTCGGTGATGTTCACCTTCCTAGGATCATCGTCTTCATAAACATTGATGTTGTAACAACCTTGCAGTTTCTAAAGAGGTGCAGTCCATTCGTCCTATTATTTCTCTAAAGGGAGGCTAGTGTCCTCCTCAAATACGTTTTGTATTACAATCTGTAATGCTTGATCTATTGAAGGATATTGACTTTCAAATAAGAAGGTAGTTACAAAATTCTGAGTCATACCTTCCCAATTTGCAGTGATGAGGCGTAGTTCTGCTTGAAGGTACCAATTAATAGGGGTTGTGTCCAGTGTATTAATGAATTTGTGCACCCACTGCTCTTGAGGAATGCTTCTCTAGGCTTCCTCACATCTTCTCACATGGTCTTTCGGGTAGCTTCGACCTGTGTATCTAATTTCACAGCTTTCTACTTGCTCTAAGAACCACACTGTCATGAAAGTACAACATTGTACCCAGTCTGTAATGTTGTTTTTGTGTGTCCCCCACCATCTCGCTGGAGTTGATTTCAGGCCCTCATCCATTGCCAACAATATTTTTTGTGTCGATACAATTTATTCAAAGTTCAACAAGAAGTTTTCTAAAGGATTCAGACTGTCAAAGGTGGGCAAGTTACTTACTGTTGTGTCGATCCAACGAACTTCTCGGGTTAATCTAGCACATAGCCTTGTAGATAATTCATACATTTTGTTCTTCCAGTTCTCCAATGCTTCTTCTGAATTTGATGAACACGTGTTGTCACTTCACCAACTCAAATTGCCATCAGTTGTAGTATTAATGTAATCCTGTTGTCTGGTTGTTAGTTTGTATATGTTTTCGATTTCATATGCGTGATCTTCTTCTCTGATGGGTTCTGTGTATCTTTTACCTTCATCGGGATATAAAGTTGCAATGAACCTAAGTCCATCTCCTTCAAACATCATTTGTCATTTCTTTAAATTGACCACAGTGGAATTATTGAAATCCCAATCAATTCTTAACAGCACAGGGTAGGGACAACTATCATCAACTATCTCAATCACCTCAAAATCTGCAAACGTCCTCACTCCGTCGATGTCCACAGGGACATGTTCCAATCTTCCAAAGGGGCTTACAACTTGCTGGTTGGCCATTCTAAGATTGATAGGGGAATATATCAACTTAGGTTTTCCCATCAGTGCCCAGGTTATCTTCGTCATGACATTAACTTCCGACCCTAAGTTGAGGACCACATAGTCTATATCATACTCTCCAATCTGAGCATTTAGTTGTAGTTCCTTATTTTTCCTTCTCTTCTTGGATAGTTTATGTACTACTTTATTTAGTAAAGGATGTACCCTTCCTATCTCATACTGCCTGACCAAATTCTGTAGTTCTTGTATAGATTTCTCATCTTTAATCAACTCTATAAACGTATACAAGAATTGACAAGTTTACTTGCCTCTTTTCCATATCCAGGTGAAATAGACTGATCAAATGCCAGAGGAATTCCATATTCTCTTACTTCTGGTCATGTCTTTGATGAAGAAACTTGGTCTCCCTTGAATTATCTTCTTGCCTCCTCAAACATTTGTTTTTCTTTATTTGCATCAAAATTTTGTGTCTTCTTTGCAGCTTTCCCGACTCCTGATTCTTCTGTAGCCTTTCCTTGGGTCATTCTGTCTTCTCTTGTAACATCACCTCCTCTAGTGATAACAACAACTCTAGGGTCTTCTCCATGAGGTTCTTCTTTGATTAATTGTATTTGTGGGTTCTGTTGAGGTCCCCGTCTCTCCTGAAGTTTAGCCAGCAATGTTGGTCATTCCTTGATAACATGCTCAGAGGAGTTGCAATAGCTGCAAGTGGTACAAGGGTTCTGACTGTCCCTTTCCAAGTTTCCTAGCTATGCACAACTATAAAAGATTATTTGTCCTCATCCTCGACCCATACCTCATCCTCTTCCTCTTCCTCAAAATCCACCACGAGGGTTGAAGTTTCCTCTTCCTGGGGAATTATACTTCGTAGTGTTTCCTTCTTATTTCAATTTGCCTTGAATCTTGTATATGTCCCTTGACCTTTCATGCATGAGTTCATAAGACCTACAATATCGATCATCATGCCCCATTGACTTGCAGAACATGCAATAAAAATTTGTGGGTGATTGAACATAATTTTGCAGGTAATAGCACTCACCAGGGCGATGCCTATTTCTACATACCTCGCACCAGGGTAGGGTGACTTGATTCAAGGGGATTGGAGCTCTAGAGGCCAAGTATTCATGAAATAAGTGACAATGTTCCTTGTCATGGCCTTCTGATTTGCATCTGACACACTAGATGTCTTCTCTTTTATCGTTGCCTTTGTCTTTCTTCATATCTTCTACCTGCAGAGACAAACTAGTTACCTGACTCAAGATTTGACTCATACCTGAGATGGATTCTCCCATAGGGGCTGATTCTAACTTCATGGTGATTTCCAGTGCCTCTGACTATGAAGCAACATTTTGTTGCATCAAAGGAACTCTGATGTGTGGTAAGAGAGAAACAATGAACCATTCTTTGTTCTACTCATCTGGAATCTGAAAAGTCAACTGACCTGTTAAGGTCTTGAGCCTCTGATCGAATTCCCAACTAGGTTCAACTACTTTCTACTTGATCTCATTCAGCTCCGTAATACATTGTGACTCTAACTTGGGTTTCTTGAACTCTGCAATCAATGCATTCTTAATCTCATTCAGTGGCTTAGGCTGTGTCAAACCTTGGACAAGCTTCATGTACCAACTCAGTGCACGATCTCGTAGGGTAGTACTAAACTAAGCTCTTTTAACAACTTTGTTGGTGACATTCTTAATATTCCATACGGCTTCACATAGGAACCAATGTTGATCGAGATCTTCAGATCCATGTCCCTTAAAGATAGGGAGCCTCATATCATATTCCATAGAGCTTATTAAGTTTTCTGTCTGAGTATATGATGAACTTCTAGTAATAGTACTTTGAGGAATTTGATGACTCTGACTATTCTGATTTCTTAGTGTTGTTGAAACAACATGAGGAGTAATAGTACTTACTTCAATGATCTGCATAGTTCCTGAAGCTTCTGGTTATTCCCAATGAGGTTCTTCAGCTTTCCCTTCCTCTAGCCTAGTAGAATCTGAATGCTATTCATCCATTAGATCTGCCTCTTCTCCATTGTAAAAACCCTCGTCCTTGTAGTTCTTCTTAAACATGCTCGCAACAGGAAATTATATGAATATCCTTCCACTGCGCGTATGTCCGATATCTTTGTCGCCGTCACTGTCTGAGTTCTTGAACATTATCTTTTTCGAATCCGACCAACTAATCTGTCTTCAAGATGTTCTTCTCATGCAATAGCATCTTGATTCTCAACTTTAGAAAGTGTAAAAATTTTCCTCAGGGTCCCTTTAAGAAATACCTCTCGGCTTGGATATATTACTCTACTATGTCAACAACAAAATCATTGATATACCCTCCAATGGTGCTATCAAACCAGTGATCTACCGCTCGTGACATGTTGTTATCAACTCTCTTGACCTTCTTGAACAGCGTGGGCGTCCAAACCACAAGAGGTCTAGATCTGATCTCAAACTAGGTATATGCTAACCTAGCTAACCACTCGTATAGCTCCTTATGAATCCTTCCAAAGAAAATATTGTGTAAATTAGTAAAGATATACCTTTCTAAATAGTCTTTTGTGCTAAGATTAGGGTTCTTGTTCTCGGCTTCAGCGAATTCCTTTTCTTAATGCTCTATCCACTTCTAAATCTCTGTCTTTGATGGAAACCACCTTGACATTCCGTCAATAAGCTTCTTGTCTTGGAAACGAAACCATTTTTTGGCACAGGGGAATACCCGGGTTCAACTCCAAGAGCGCACCGACAAGCCCTAACTACTGGCCCTTTCAGCAACACCTGCAAGGCAGATGCAATCTCACCTGAAGTAGTTGTGGGGGGGTTGCGGGATAGTGTTGTCTACAACCAAAGTGATATCAAGTGAATCCAATACAAGAACAATACATCATTTATATATCACTTACCAACTTACATCTACTTCGCACAACTAGATATCATATCTAACACAATAAATAAATAACAATATATCAAATGACAAAGAACATAGCATCAATCACACATGACACAAGATATATGTGGTTCACCCTCTCTCTAGGGATACATCCATAAAACTGTTCTTTATAATATATTAAGATGAAGAATACACTTCTTGTCTACGCTCTTAGATAGCTGATATCCTTTCTTCTTCTCTATGTCTCTCTTTCTACCTTCCATGCACACCCAACTACAGGGTTGATCTTCGCACCCAGCTGAATATCTTACAATACCAGACGAATATCACAATACAATGGTTCTCTCTCACTAAAAATATCTCCTCATAACATAATCGACCCCATCACAGGTCCTGTTTGTTGTGGGGTATTCTACCCTACGGACTAACAAGCTAGGGCTTTAAACTTGTACGCAGATCATGACCCTTCAAGAATAACTTTTAACCTTCTACCCAAACCTATAACCCCTTTTCTCAGGCAAACATGGGAGGAATCAACTAACCCTTTTTTTATCGACGGTTGAAATAGATCCTCCGTTGAGATTTTGTCTCCTTGCTGTTGCTGCTCCTTCCACAAAGCTTCCTGCAATCAAGACAAAACTACGCATGCATGCTACTGATCTACTAGAGGGTTAGAGATAAAACATAAATCAAATAACATAGATGAGACTCATGTATTTGGGATGGGAAAAGCATCTTTTTCATTAATCTCAATATGAATCAACTTACAATGATTTTAGAGACCGGCCACCATTCCTCGATCCTGATCTTGGGTTCCTCCTCTTCTTTTGTCCTCCAACTACTGTTGCATGAATTTCTCCTAAAGCTTGAGGCAAAGATAAAGGGTTGGGACAATAATGGACTTGGCAATTTGGCAGAGTTTCCTTGCTATGATTTTTTCCTCTTTTGAATAGTACCCCTACCCCTCCTTTTACAGGCTAGAAGGAGCTAGGGTTTTAGGCGAACTCTCGGCCATGCATGGCTGGGAGTTCCATTTAACTGACAAAAAGCTCTTTGTCCTGGCGGAAACTTTCCTGATTTTTTGCTTTGTTAGTTAAACGCGGGCTGTAGTGGGCCAACCAGCGTTCACACGCGTGCTGCAGAAGGCCTGCCAGCGTCCCAACGCACCCAGTGCTATGTTAGGGCGCGGGTTACTTGATTTAGGAGGTTTTTGAAGAGTTTGTTCAGCATGGCTTAGGCAAGGAAAGGCAATGAGTAGGCCTGATGCCAGGTAAGAATGGATAGTGCAATTTAGGGTTATAACAGATGCCCCCTAATGTGTGAGGTCAGAAGAACATCTGATGGCCGAAATACATTACCAATTCTTTACCACTCTGTACTGATATGCTGAATGAGTGAGCCCAGGAATCAGGAATCGGGAAGTGTCGTCTGCAAAAAATATCAAGTGTCTCACCGAGGCGGGCATACCCATGCTCGGGATAAATCAGAACCATGGCTACCAATCAAATACACTATAGATCCATGTCAAATAACTATAAAGAGTAGCCGCGAACAATACACAGCGGAGCTACATCTCAAAATCAGAAAGATATACATATGAAGTATCCATCTCTCAGAAGATGATTCGGCCTGATGGCTGTACTTCAAAGCTCGAGCAACGACTTAAAAGTCTTCTAAAACTCGGGTAGGAGTGTAATATGAGTGTACGACTGCACTACCCAGAGGTCTTCGACGACTTGTCGGTTACGGACTTGATAATCTTGATGATTGGACTGAAGGCTTTAGTGATTTAAAACAAAGACTTGATTGGGCGTTCAGGATGGCCGGGTATGCGGATGAGAGACATATTGCAGAGTGGCCGACTCAGGCTAAGCAACAAACTTCCCTTGGACAATAGCACGACAAGTGATAAGACTCAGGAAACATATTTGTTAATCATAAGTCTACGAAGCAGGAGGCAACGCAAACTCTCCATATGTTTGGAAGAGTAACCAAATGGTGGAGGACACAACTCAATATAGCGAGAAAGGCTACCTAAGGTCATACTAAATCCCAAAGTCTGATGAATCAAACAGACAGATGTGCTTTATCCAAGGGCGACTCATAATGCTGCCAATAAAGAAAATACTTTTCCCATCCTCTTTTTGGGGTATATTTGATTTTTTTGTTCTTTTTGTTAATTTGGAAAAAGAATAAAGGAATATTACGTTACAGTGGAGGAACGAGCATAGCAAACATACAAGCTCAAGGCACAACGGACAAGACTGATGTTCTAGGGAATGATACTCGGGAAAAATTCTCCAGTGGCCAAAGGTGTTAAGACGCAAAAGCAAACTGTTACTAGGTTGATGGGTAAAGGATGCAAATGCGGTTGATAGAACACACAATGGTAACGTCCTTCGATGTAAGTTTAACGAGCCCAGAGAAGGGAAGCTCGGTGATTTTTCATGTTTAGAGAGTCTGAAAAAACATAAAAGGAAACTCCATTGGGGTACCTTTTTCGTCAATAGTCTAGTCGGTTCGAAAAAGGGGTAAACTAGCACCGACTAGACGTCCACTCAAAACCATTTTAACGAGTGTGAAAAAGACAAGATCACTCGGCGATTTTTTCAATTTTAAGGAGTCTGAAAAAAGATTAACTATGGACTCCGTCAGGAATATTCTTCTGGACCATTTAACGAGTGTGAAAGAATAAGGTCACTCGACAATCTTTTCAATTTTAGGGAGTCTGAAAAGAGCTTAACTATGGACTCTGGGGGGGGTTTCTTTTTCGTAAATTTAGTCCCTCAGGCCCAAAAAAGGAATAAAATTATACCTGAGGATACTCTTCTAAAGAATGGAAATTCAATAGAGTATTCCTTTGTTCGTACAGTTGACCGTCCGGGCCGAAAAAGGGGTAAACTACCGCCGGACAGACGTGACTTCAAATTTCAGTTTAACGAGCGTGAAGGGTCACAAGATCGCTTGGCAATATTTTCATGTTTAGAGGGTCGGAAAAGGGCTTAAAAGGAGACCCGCTATGTTTTTGGAGTCCAGAGGGTAAGACAACGAGTGAAAAATACCCATGCACATGAGGCTCAAACTCATATTCATGAAAGACTATACAGACTCCCGAGCCTACTAAGTTATTAGAAACGACATGGACACCATAATGCAACCAGGAACTACCTAGGGAATCCATGTTTGGTAAGCTCTACCATCCAGTTGTGGCACAAATGATGGTTCTGTGGCACAACCGGATGGGATCGATCCTATATCGTAAAAACAAAAGGCAACGAGGTGCAACAGTGGGGATGAGATCCTACCCTATATGCTCAGGTTGATTTTTGAATTTTTTTTTATGGACCTTCCTTATGTATATATATATATATATATATATTTTCTGAAACTCAATGAAAAGTGTCCCAATACCTGATCAAATCCCTTCCATATAACTCTGGAACCACCCAAAATGGTTTTTGGTATAATGAAACTGATAAAAGAGGCCAAAAAAGTGACCAAAAGAGGCCAAAAACTCTATAAATAGAAGCTGGCAGCTCATTATCACCATTGTTGATTTGGAAATTGACTCTGGAGCCAAAAGACCCCCTTTGCTATAGATCGTGATTCCGAGAGCTACAGTGGACCAAACAGACTTCCGCTCGGACCAAGTAAGTACAAACTCCCTCATCTTGCATTTCAATACTTTAATTGATGTTTTTTGGTTGTTTGGGGGGGTGGCCGTCGCCCTTTTTGAGGCCGGCCCTAGCCAAACACGGGTTGTCCAAGGACAGCCCGTGGGTACCTGCGCACTGGACTTAAGCAGCGTGCGGGTACCTGCGACTGTCACTTAGACAACCCGTGGGCTACCCCCGTGTGGTGGAAAAATTGAAATGCAAGGTCCTAATCCCTCTTTTTTGACTTGTGATCTTTGCAAGATGTATGTGCATTGGAGAGAGAGGGAGCATGAAGCTGCCAATGAGGTAGCAGCTGCAGATCCAAATGTGATGGCCGCACTGACGCAGTGTGGTTTAGTGAAGTTTTTCCTATGTCCATTCATGCGCGCACAACCCAGGCTACTGAATGCCTTGGTTGACTACTGGCACCCCGATGCAGAGGCCTTCATGATAAAGGGGAAATCCTTGGTGCCCACCACCGAGGATATCTACTTTTTGATGGGCCTCTCAAGGAGAGGGGAACCCGTTAACTTTCAGACCTTTCCTGCGGGGCCGAGCAAAGTCTCGAAGTTGATAGCAGAATACTGCGTGGCTGGGACCAACCAGGCCACTTCTTCGGTACCGGTTGGTAGTATCGTTAGCCCTGTTCTTCAGACCATCTTATCATTGATTGGGCAGATTACCGGCTCAACGGCCGTACATCAAGCATCGTGTGCACAGATGAAATGTGCAGTCCAGTGCATGAATGCACAGATATATGACTGGAGTACCACATTTTTAGAGAGCATGAAAGCTCAACTGACAGCATGCAGACAGCGGACGCATAGGAATTTCGGGTTTGGGACTATCCTATGTTCCCTTTTCTTCGAGAGAGTTCCATGTTTCAGTCCTCGGATGACGGTGCGAGGACATCTGGCGACGTTCCCTACGGTATGCAGATGGGCAGCATTGCTTCCGCGACAAGGTGGCGGAAGGACCGTAGAGGCCTTCAACGATGACTTCTTTGCATGGTTGTCGCGGCAGATTCCCGCTATCGAGGACTACCCATATGCGGGAATTGATTTTTCTAGAGATCCAACTATACTAGTGCCACCTGGCGAGGAGCGAGGGGAGATAGGTAAGTCTCCACCTGTACTGTTTTTTTTTTGCATATTTACTTTTTATGTCTTTTTGGATATATATCATGTTTTTGGATAACAGAGTTTCTGATGGGTGAACTTTGCGTGCAGATGTGGGACCTGTGCGGCTTGTCGATTTTGCGAGGAACAGGCGCCGCCCACGGCCAGAGGCCACAGCTGCCGCTGCCAGGGGAGTAGTAGTAGCAGGGAACCCTCCAGCCGGAGAGGCTGAGAGGTGTCTTAGGCGGGTTGAGAGGAACTTCACTGAGCTCACCCGCACAGTGCCCATGATCGAGATAGAGGATTTGACGCCCTCCATGCAGACTCATTTGGTGGGGTTACCTCAGACATGGGTCCAATTGTTTAGGCGTTTGGGTCGGGCTGTTCATGAGTATAATAGGGCTCATAGGCCTTGAACAACTTTTGCAGACTTTTATGTGCCTCGAGCACTCATATGTATTATATTTTTTGAGGGCATAAGCCCTAGTGACTCGTTATGGCTCCCAGTTTTCGAGGCGCTTGCGCCAATCTATGTACTCTGAGACTTTTTATGATGTATATATATGATTTTTATTTCTTTTCTGTGTCATTATGGATTATGTGTACCAAAAATGTATTTTACATGTGTTTGATCATGATCTTCTTTATGTGTGAGCAAGATGCCAATCTAAAATGTGATTAGCTAGAGTATCTGTGATTTGATTNAGACTCCTAGGAACATGAAAATATGTAATATAATCAAAGTTGCGTTCCAAGAGACGTACCCTAAGGAATCTTCGGTGTAAAGTAGGATCGTGCACCCGGTATATTCTGTTTAGCTGCGACACAACCAGTTGAGCATCTAGATAGACCCGGAGACGAGAGATACCCAATGACAAAGTGTCACGAAGCAACTCAATAACTGCGCTATACTCAACAACATTGTTGGTGGTGTCACCTAAGCATATTCCTCCGGAAGATAACAACTGACCCTGTGGTGTAAAGATTACCCAAGCTGTGGAGGCAAGCCTCCGCGTGTGTCGACTAGCACTGTCCTCATACCCAATGAACACCTCGGACTCACTTGACATCTGCCATAGTGACGAAAGATAACATTAATGACACGTCCATGACACATTTTTCAAAAAGAAACGAAAGAAAGTAATAGCACTGCGACTATACATATGTTACAAAAAGTTACCCACAATGACCCTATGAGTAGTACTTCTTGAGGTAGAGCCCATTTCTAGGCTCTGCCAATGCATTCCCTTCAAAATCGACCAGACGATAATCGCCCTTCTTTAACACCTCCTTAACAATGAAGGGTCCGAACCACATGGGTTCGAACTTTCCTGCCCCCAGGGGGTCCTTATCTTGGTCGTAAACCAGGACAAGGTCGCCCTCAGAGAAAACCCGAGGACGAACGAACCTATCATATTGACACTTAACTCTATTCTTATGAGCCTCATTGGACAGGGCCGCATCGCGATGCTGTTTATCAAGCTGCTCTAGGTGTACTAACCGTTCTTCAAGCGGAGAAGTGTCTGGCAGTAACTGTACTTCCAATTTCAGAGATGGAATTTGACATTCGATGGGAAAGACTGCCTCCAGCCCATAAACGAGTTGGAAAGGTGAGAAACCAGTTGCAGTCTTAACTGATGTTCGGTAAGCCCATAATGCCGAGTATAACATCAAATGCCAGTTAGACTTGGCTGGGTTGATGGTTCGCTGTAGCATTGTCTTAAGCGTTTTGTTAACAACTTCCACTTGCCCATTGGCTTGGGGATAATAGGGTGATGAGTGTTCCTGCCGTAACCCAATATTTGACGTCAACTCGGTCATCATTTGATTCTGAAAGTGACTGCCATGGTCAGTGACAATCTCTCTCGGGACTCCGAACCGTGCTATAATCTGGTTAAATAAGAAGAGAGTTGCAGTCTCTCCATCATCTTTGAACGTCGGCATGGCTTCGACCCACTTAGTAAAGTAGTCGACAACCACAATGATATAGCGATGCCCCTTGGCTGACGGGGGGTTGCAAGTAGTGTAATCAATCCCCCACTTGGTAAAGGGACCGACGGTGATAACAGGAAACATAGGAGCTGGATGTGCCCTCATCTTCCGTGAGAAGATTTGGCACAGGTGGCACTTCTTGATCGACTCAATACAATCTTTTATAAGCGTGGGCCAAAAATAACCTACTCGTAAAATCTTTTGGGCTGTTGCCAACCCGGATAAGTGACCGCCACAAGCTCCTGTATGACAATCATTGAGCACGATGACGGCCTCCTCATGAGTGAGACATCGATGCAAGATAGAATCTACACCTCACCGATACAAAGTATCATTGAGTATAAGATATTTCTTGGCCTGATGGCGTATTCGCCGATGCTCATCATGAGAAGCAGAGATCGAACACTTCAAAGTCTGGAGGTAGATCAGTATATCTCCGTACCAGGGATCAGATGATTCAATCAAAAACATATCACCCCGGATAGGCGATTCCTCAGGCACAACGTCACCTGACTCAACCGGAAGTTCCGAAATAAGTTCTGCGAAGACCAGTGATTTTTTGGACTTTGTTGAAACAAACTCCAAGTCAAACTCTTGTAGAATGACAATCCATCTACTGATTTTCCCTCTGATAAATCGTCGTGTCAACATGTACTGAAATGGATTCATGACGGCCACAACGGTGGTTTTACGAAATAGAACATAGTGACAGAACCATTGAACAACATGAACTACTGCCAACGCAAGCTTTTTGAGATGTGTGTAATTAAGTTCCAATCCTACGAGGCCTCGGCTCAGGTAATAGATCACGTACTCAGAAAATGAATCATCTTCCTGAACTAAAACCATGCCTATGGTTGACTCTGCGGCAGCCATATATAATAGGAAATCCTTGTTATAATTTGGTGGCCGTAGCAGAGGTGCGGTTGTAAGGGCGTGTTTCAATGCATCGAAAGAGCGCTGCGCGGATTCGTCCCAAAGAAAAGGAACGTCTTTCTTCAGTAAACACATGAAGCCCTTGGTGATTTCAGCATAGTTGGCGATGAAGCGTCGTAAGAAGTTCGCCTTACCTTGAAGACTTTGAAGTTGTAAAATTGTGCGTGGGGGGGGAAGCTGGACTATTGCGTCCACCTTAAGAGGATCAACCATGATCCCCGTTGTTGAAATGATGAACCCTAAAAACCGTCCTGACGTGACGCAAAAGCTGCACTTGTTGGGATTTAAGCGAATCTGGAAGTAGCGGCAACGTTCAAAGATGAGTCTGAGGTGTGTAGGATGATCCTTTCGCTTGCGAGAGCATGATGCTAAATCATCTAGATATGCCTCGACTATATGTTTGAGGTCGTGAAACGCAAAAGACATGGCCCCCTGGAAAGTGGCTCCAGCGTTCTTGAGACCAAAAGGCATTTTTCGATAGGGGAATGTACCCCATGGACAAATGAATGCCGTTTTGTGCTGGTCCTCGGGTTTGATTTGGATTTGGTTATAACCCGAGAAACCATCCATGAAAGAAAAGGCTTCACAACTGGTGCACTCATCAATGATCTGGTCGATGAATGGGGTTGGGTAATTATCTTTCAGACATGCCTTATTCAAATCACGGAAATCGGTACAGACACGAATCGTGCCTTATTTTTTATCGACTGGCACGGGATTTGACACCCATTTAGTCAAGTGGATAGGGTATATGAACCCTGCCTTAAGCAATTTCTCAACTTCAGCTTTGATAGCTGCTGCCTTCCTTGGATTAACCGGAAGAAGTTTCTGTCGCACAGGCTTAGCATCCGTATACGTAGTGATCTCATGTTCAACAATTTTTGGATCGATTCCTGGCATTTCCTCATAAGACCAGGCAAAAACATCGCGGAATTATTTGAAAAGATCTGTGTAAATCTGAACCTCTTCGGGGGAGAAATCCGCTTCGACGAAGACATTCTCCACGACGCCGGGGGTTTGGGAGATGTTGATAGGCATTTTTTCAGCGATAGTCGCCATGTTGCCCTCAACATAAATATCCTGTTTAGCTAAGAGGTTAATGGGACAAGGCTGATCTCCCGTCATGGTGATAGTGAATTCTCCTGCCTCGATTCGATGTAACTCTGGGAGGAAGTATGATCTGTGATGAAGATATTTCGAGGGTTTGTCCGGACCAGTCATTGCTTCGATTATATCTTCATCAGAGGGAAATACTAAATCTAACGAATCAATATTGACAAGAGAATCCTGAGCCCAAATAGGCTCAAGGAGTGGATCCAACTCTGGTGCTGGAATTGGATCAGGAATAGCTGAAGTTTGCTGAACCATAGAGTATGCTACCTCAGCAGCTGACAAGGGCGTAGACATGCCCGCATGCCCTGTCGCATCCATCGTGTCTGATGGGGAAGGAAGAGTCCACGGATCCTAAAAGTAAGTCGTGCGGAACGACGAAACATGGAAAATCTCAGCCTTGTGGTGAGTTGAAATAAACTTGACATCGCTATGAGGAGGTGGATAATCGAACGTACCCATCAAAGATGGGCACAAACCAACTCCTACATTAACAACACCAGCTTGAGGATTATCTACCATGGGAACCGTGGATGCCCCCAATGCTGGGTCAGGTCGAGAGAAGGACAACTAATCAATAGTCACTATCCGGCCTTCATGTGGAAACAACAGGACTTGAAAGATTGTAGCAACCACCGCTTGCATTGCATAAGTCCAACTACGACCCAACAATAGATTGTAATCGATGGGGGCATCGACCACCTCTACTTCGACGCACACGGTCTTCCCCCCTAACTGCATAGGGAAAGAAGGGATGATGCCATGCGGTCGGAAAGAACGACCATCGAATGCAGTGAGAAGAGTAGGTGACGGAGACAACTCAGGTTGACCAATGGCTTTCCAACAGGCTAACGACATAACGCAAGTTGAAGCGCCCTCGTCTACCACTGTGCGGAAGATATTCCGTGTAAAAGTTTTCGTGGGATGAGCCACTACTATCTGAAACGCGACGTGGTAAGGCAAACGAGGTTTCAAGTCAGTCGTATCTAACATGATGGTTCCCGAGTTACAAGTCTCAGTAGAGCCTAAAGCTGTTAACAAGGCTTTTCTCTGAGCAGGGCAACTTTGGAGGACTTCCAAAGCAGACATAGCACAAGGGGTTTGTGACAAATCTTCTACCACAGAGTAATTCTGGGTGGCCCTTGTGTTTGGATTATGAGAAGCTCGTTTAAACTCACCTTTTGGGATGCGAGTCATTGTTTCACCCAACGTCTTCTCGATCTGTAGAGGAAGGGATGGGATCTCGGCTTCTTTTCCCTTCTCAGAGGCACTTGGCTTGCTATAATCGTGAGCTCTAGTCATAATGAAAGCGTCACTCTTCATCATATAAACGTTCGCAGAAGATGAACTATTTGGGGGAGGGCAGTTTTCGTGGCTGTCCCCCTCCGTACTTGCGGAGGCTTGAGTTAAATTCTTCCCATGCTGAAAGGGATTAGTCAACACAACTTGATGTTGCTGCGTGACAAACTTCTGGGCCTCAGCAAGGCGAGGGAATAGGTGGGTTGGGTGGTCTTCCGCACATAAGTTTCATGGGTACCTCACCTTCTTCCTTTCTGTGGTGCCCTCACCAGCGTTATCATTTGGTTTCTTATCCCCCTTGCTCTTCTTGTGTTGTTTTTTCTTCCCCTCGGGCTGCTGGTTGGCCTTTGGGTTAGTCGTCTATACAGAGTGTACTTCTGAAGTTTGAGTAGGAGGAGCAACCAAAGCAGTAGTTTGGCTGGCCGCGGAGTGTTGTATAGATAATTGCTGCAATTGTTTTGTCAATTGCTCAGCGGGCTTGGTTTGTGCCGAACCAACTATACCATCGACATGTGGTCTGGCTCTCTGTCTGGTTTTGTCCAGAATCGATCGTGGTGCATCCGGCAGGATGGTGTACAATAGACCAGACTGAGAATAGATAAGCTCAAACTGTTGAGCCCTCATGATGGCCTCTTCCTCGGAGAAGACCCCTGAAGTTGCGACATCTTTGGATAACTGCAGAACTAAAGACTTAAGGAACCACTCAAGCAGGAATGTTGGTGGGACGGGTACCTTGATAAGACTCTTTTGGCGTTGCCACTCTTGAATATGGTTCGAGATATGGTCCGCTGACATCTGCTCGAAATTGGCTAGCAACTCTGTGCCGGCGTCGTATCTCACAGGTAACTGGAAATGGTTAAGGAAAGCCATAGCTAGTTCGCCAAAAAGGGAATATCGTGAACGATCAAGCTCTATGTACCATTTCGCGGCACTCCCAATAAGAGTGCGTTGAAACAATCGCAACTGGATGGAGTCCTCTTTTAGTGAGTTAGATGAACACCACAAGTGGAAAGTGGTCACGTGATCACCTGGATCTTCATTAGGCTTGGCTTTGAACTTGGGGATGTCCGAAGGCAACTTCGTCGACATAGGAGGCCAATGCGGATCATGACAGATAGGATCATTCAACAACCGTGTTAAATCCGGCAAGTGTAACGTCACCAAGAAAGGGATTTTAGGTTGCTGTTGATAGATAGGATAAAAGGGTCCTGGGGTTTGACTGGCACCAGGTTTCCAGGAAAAGTTTTGTTGTTGGCCAGGGTTTTGGTAGAAACTGTTGTCTTGACCAGCGTAAGGGTTTTGCATTTGAGGAGACATCGTTGGCTAATTCCCCATAAAGGACATAGGATGTTGGGCGTTCATCATGTTTGATGGACTTTGGGATGGATTACCCCATGTCGGTCCGGATGGAAGAGGCATAGAGATCTGTCTGGGGTTTCACTGGCTGTGGAAAGAGTTACCCCAGAACGACATTCCAGAGGATGGAACGGATCCTTGTGCTGAGTTCCAAGGTCCTGGTATATGTGCCCCCAGCGCAGGAATAGTACCCTATGCTGGCGTAAACTGTCCAAAAATAGGTGTGCCCCCGGATGGGAAAGCAACGGATGCTAAAGTGTTATTACCAAACGTCCCGTTCCCGAGAAATGGTAACGAACCTACCGTCTGAGTTTGTGCAGGTGTTCCTTGACTCCCGGCTCCAAAAGGACTTGTGTGTGTAGGCTGCCCGACAGACTACTGATGCGATCCACCGAGCGAAGGGGACGAAGGAGGTATATGACCTCCAGCGTAAGGAAAAGCATTGAAAGGGACAGGAATGGCCCCAATTTGACCTTGCAGAGAAGCGTTAGAGCTCCCTGCCCCCAGACCCAAAGTCTGTGAAATGGAAGAGGTGAGTGCAGGACTCGTTCCTGAACTAGGCATACCGTATGAAAACAGAGTGCCTGTCGCACTAGGTGTATAAGGAGGTGTGGATGCCGCGAGAGATGGCGTCGGTCCAATTTGTGACGTAGTTGCGGCCGAGACCGTGGTGGCCTGGACCACCGACAAAGGCAGGTTAGGAGAAGCTTCTCCTATGGTAACAACAATGATAGGAACGGAAGAATTCCCAGAGATTTGTTCCATAACTGGGTTAGGCACTGATAGGCGTTCGTAAAATTGGATTGGCACAATAATATCTGGCCCAGTATCAGTGTTTGAGGTTTCAACCAATCCAGGATTGGCAGTTGATTCCTTGGGGGGTTGTTTGGGATCAAAAGCCCCGGTTGCCTCGAAAGACCCTCAGTGGTCTAACTTCCGCCTCAAGGGTGGCGGGGGCGGCTCTAGTATCACCGGCGGCAGGCCCAGAAGCCTTCGTGACCGGCGGAGCTCTGAATCCTCCACTGTGTGAGAAGATTCATGACACGCTAAGGTATTCTACACGAACAAACAGTAACACACACTAAAAGAAAGCCCCTAGAAGATAAATCAAGCAAGCACTATATTAGTAGGAAGAACAGTTACAACAACCAACACTAGAGTACCTTACCGGTGCAAGTGCAACTCGAATACGGAGGCACCCTCCAGGTCTACTCTTCAAAGTGTTGGTCCGATGTCCGTCCTAGGTACTGCGGTATACCCCCGCAGTCACCTGTGTATGTCCCTAGAAAAGATAGGAAACTATTTTGCCAGCACGTGAACAATCATCAGGCGGGTACAGTCGGCAGTCGGGTAGACCATAATGAGCAGGGTATCAAGCCCGAAACCTGTTAAGGGTATCGAGAGAAAGTGTTCCGGAAGACGATTGAGGACCTCAAACAGATTCGAGACCCACGAAGCTCCGTGGCAAATGCTAACGACGAAATCCCTTAATAGATCCTCTATATGTGTTCTCCACAACGCTCGGTCCAGCTTTGGAGGGGTTATCTCCGCTGCCTTTCCTTACACGACCTCGTGTTTAGCCCCTGTGTTAGAGGGGGGTCCTAAATAACTTTCCGTAACTGGACTTCTACACTCCCTAAATGACAGACTCTAATGTTTGGTTTAGGTGGCCTTGGAGAATTTACTCTCCAACCTATTCCAAGGCCCTATTCTTAAGCTAGTGAATGCACCCTACAAACAGAAAAGTCTACATGATTTTATTTAGCGTTGCTTTTAACGGGATTTTTAAGTCTCAAGGTGCGAAAGTGAAACTGATGGTGTGTAAAAAGACTCAAAGCAAAATGCACAGAAATGCTTGGAAACAAACTTCTTCTAAAATGCAAAACCCAACAACTTTTCAAAAAGATTCTTTTCTTTTCTTTTCAACTTTCACAAGATTTCATGCAGCACTCCTACAGAATTTTCGCTCATATCTACGAGCTACTTATACTTTGAACTGTACTGAAAAAACTTATGCAAAAAGACTTCTTTCCGAGCTACTGACGCAAAATCTTCAAACCAAGAAGACAAAAAAGAGGAAATTTTTTTATTTATTTATTGCAAAATAATGCAACTAGGAAAAATGATGACAAGATAAAAACCAAGAGATTGAAAAGGAAACTCTGGCTTAAAGCGCAAATCGCCAACAGAATCAGAGCACAAAAATGCTGAAAAGCAATCAAGACAACACCGATTCGAACACTTGCCTAAAAACCATGAAATAAATATTTTTTTCTCTTTTGTCTTTTCTATCAAAAGAATCAAATAACAAGCACAAGCTAAGGGAGAAATGCCCTATCCTGCTGACTGTGTAGCCCCAGACTCTAAACTCCTGAGAGGAGCTCTTCTCACCACAGGAGGGGATGACTGCCCCACCCAAGCTTGAAAAGCTGCCAATCAAGCCCGCAACTGTCACAAAGACAGCACACGTGAAAACACGTGCTGAGCTTCTACAGAGCGCGGGTACCCGCGGGCTAGCCTTAAACAGGCCGCAGGTCTGTATAAAAACTGAGATAAAATCACACATAGATAGTCTAGCCATGAAAAAGGCTTCTGGTATTGACAACCAGAGTCTCTAAAAGGATTAGATGCTATCACTTTAACAAAAAGCAAGATTTGTAAAAAAGAAAAACCAATGTAAAGAAAAACAACACAATAAGACAGACTGAAACACAAGACAATATACCAATCAAGACCCGGACAAGATCCAGAAAGCCCCCTGAGAAGATAAAATTCTGACAGGGAAGAGGGGACTACCTCTTAAGCTTCCTGGGCTCTACACGCTACTGAAACCACTACTGCAGGCGTTCACACGCGGGCTGTAGAAGGTTAGGGCGCGTGCACATGCGTGCAGGCCTTCTGCAGGCCGCGTGTACCTCTGTGGGTCCCGTGAATAAATGTCAAGCGTTAGTCAAGGAAGACTGGTATTGATCACCAGGTTCCCTGCTAGCATTGACCTAACAGAAAACAAAAATAAACAAGGAAACTGAGACTGAACTTCTTTGAACTACCAAAAAAGATCTTTAACCAAATCCGGAAACCCTAAGAGTAAGACTATCCCCAGTGGAGTCGCCAATTCTGTTGTGGGGTATTCTACCCTACGGACTAACACGCTAGGGCTTTAAACTTGTACGCAGATCACGACCCTTCAAGAATAACTTTTAACCTTCTACCCAAACCTATAACCCCTTTTCTCAGGCAAACATGGGAAGAATCAACTAACCCTTTTTTTATCGACGGTTGAAATAGATCCTCCATTGAGATTTTGTCTCCTTGCTGTTGCTGCTCCTTCCACAAAGCTTCCTGCAATCAAGACAAAACTACGTATGCATGCTACTGATATACTAGAGGGTTAGAGATAAAACATAAATCAAATAACATAGATGAGACTCATGTATTTGGGACGGGAAAAGCATCTTTTTCATTAATCTCAATATGAATCAACTTACAATGATTTTAGAGACCGGCCACCGTTCCTCGATCCTGATCCTGGGTTCCTCCTCTTCTTTTGTCCTCCAACTTCTGTTGCATGAATTTCTCCTAAAGCTTGAGGCAAAGCTAAAGGGTTGGGACAATAATGGACTTGGCAATTTGGCAGAGTTTCCTTGCTATGATTTTTTCCTCTTTTGAATAGTACCCCTACCCCTCCTTTTATAGGCTAGAAGGAGCTAGGGTTTTAGGCGAACTCTCGGCCATGCATGGCTGGGAGTTCCAGTTAACTGACAAAAATCTCTTCGTCCTGACAGAAAATTTCCTGATTTTTTTCTTTGTTTGGTAAACGCGGGCTGTAGTGGGCCAGCCAGCATTCACACGCGTGCTACAGAAGGCCTGCCAGCATCCCAACGTGCCCAGTGCTATGTTAGGGCGCGAGTTACTTGATCTAGGATGTTTTTGAAGAGTTTGTTCAGCATGGATTAGGCAAGGAAAGGCAATGAGTAGGCCTGATGCCAGGTAACCAGAGATAGTGAAATTTAGGGTTATAACAATGTTGACCTTTATTTATACATTACAATAGCTCACCGATAGCCTTAGGCCGAGAACTAAGTGTCAAAACCCTAGATACCAAAACCCTAGGTGTCTAAAACCTTAGGTCACTTGACCCACATTTTCAGGGCTTCACCAGCATGTCTTTCCTTCCTTCTCACGTGGTGCTCCAAAGCATCCAATGGTATCTTTTCTTGCTTGTTGAGTTGTCCATAATCAATCTTCCTTCCTGATCTGTCATCCTCGATCTACTTGTCCAACTTCTTGCTTTCTCTTACTTCGCTCCATCTTTTCTACTCTTTTTCTTACTTCGACCGAGTAACAGTCACTATGTCTTCCACGTAGTTCACATTTTTCCTCTTATGCCTTAGTCTTCGCTTACTTCCATACCCAAGGGCCAACACATCCTAAAGAGAATTTTGAAAAGGGAAAGATAATGAGAGCCTCCTCTTCCTTGGAGCTTGTTCACGGTGATCTCATGGGTCCATTTCCACATCCGTCCATAACAAAAGCAAGGTATGTTTTTACATTCATTGATGATTACTCACGCTATACTTGGGTTTATTTTCTCAGACAAAAGTATGAAGTTTTTGAGCATCTAAAAGACTTCAAATCTCTAGTAGAGACACAAACTGGGAAAAAAATAAAAATCCTCCCTACAAACAATTGGGGGGAGTATATCAATAAATATGTTTAGAATATTTGTCATGAAGCTGGTATCCATTTGCAACACACAGTTCCATACACTCCACAACATAATGGAGTTGTTGAAAGGAAGAATAGATATCTCAAGGAGATGAACAGTTGGATGTTGCATGCAAGATCACTTCCTTCCAATATTTAGGGTGAGGCACTAAATTGTGTTTCTTACATACATAACAAATCACCTCACAAATATGTTGAGGATAGGACACCTTTTGAGGCTTGGAGAGGTGACAAACTAGATGTCACACATTTCCACATCTTTGGATCTAGAGCATGGGCCCATATTCCTTCTGAAAAGAGGGAAGCCTTAGATTCACAGAGCACACCTTGAATCTTTGTGGGATATCCATATGATGTGAAGGGGTACATATTGATCGATCCCTCTAAAAAATGGCTCATCATTGAGCACAATCTTCAGTTTGAGGAGAGTCCTTTGCATACACCTCCAGTGCAATGTGCAGATACTCTTTTTCTTCCATCAGTTCTAGACATTAGAGATGATGATTGCACACACTCATATGCTACATATTCAAACATATATTTTTAGGATTATGTACATGAAAATGAGTAGGTAGTACAACCAAATGAGGAGGTACTATCAGAGCTTCAACAAATTCCCAAGTTGGAACAATCCACACTTCATGTAGTAGGTAACCTTGCAGGGGATCCATTGGATTCGAGGAGGACTCGATCTCAACATGTGGATCCTTCTCATGTACTTTCAGGTCCTGAACCAATGATTCCCATGCATTTCTATATGGTTCAATATTCTGATGCACATACCTATAGTGAGGTTGTTGGAAATCCACTATGGGAAGCAACCATGCAGGAGGAGCATGAATTTCTCTTGGAGAATCAGACTTGGGATTTGGTTCCACTTCCACCAGGGAGGAAACTTTTCAGATGCAAATGGTTCTATAGGACCAAGAGACAAGTAGATGGTCAGGTGAGCAGGTACAGGGCTAGATTAGTTGCAAAAGGATTTCAGCAGATTCATGGGATAGATTATGATGAGACCTTTGCTCCTGTAGAAAATATGGAATCCATTCACTTGGCTATATCCATTACAACAGCCAAAGGATGGGAAGTTCACCAGATGGATGTGAAGAATGCTTTTCTTCATGTGACCTTTCAAAGGAGATCTACAAGGAGAAGCTGCAGGGATTCATTCAGAACTCATCTTTAGTATGCAGACTGAAGAGGTCTCTCTATGGCCTCAAGCAGGAACCTAGACGATGGTATGCAAAGATGGATTCTTACTTTCTTTCACATGATTTTTTTAGATGTAAATATGATTCCAATGTTTACATGCTGAGGACTACTAACTCTGTGATGATTTTAGTACTCTATGTTGATGACCTTTTGATCACTGGTAGCTCTTCTTTAGCCATTTATTTAGTCAAATATATTTTTCATGAAAGGTTCTCTATGACAGAAATGGGTCCACTACACTTCTTTCTTGGTCTTGAGATTAGTTAGGATGCTTCTGGCATCAAAATTTCTTAGGATAAGTATGTCAGGGATATTCTGGATAGATTCTGCATGAGAGACTGTAAGTCTTCACCTACACCCTTCTTATCTAGGATCATACTTGAGGATGGTGGGGATACACCATTAATGGACATCACTTTGTATCAACAGTTGGTGGGGAGTCTTATGTATCTCACCCACACCCGTCAAGATATATCGTATGCGGTAGGAGCAATTTCCAGATACATGTAGGAACCCCATGATCTGCACTAGAAGGCTTCCAAGTGCATCCTTAGATATGTTCAGGGCACCATGAGTTATGGGATTCACTATGCAGTTGTTTGTGCATTAAATATCATAGCCTTCACAGATTCATATTGGGCTGGTTATAGTACAGATCACAAGTCCACGTCTAGGTACACCCTCAGTTTGGGGTCAGGACCAAGTTGTTGGTCAAGTAAGAAGCAATCAACCATTGTTTTATCTTCTGCAGAGGCTGAGGACATAGGATTAGTCAACTATGTCATTTAGACACTTTGTCTTCAACACTTCCTTACTGAGCTTGGTATCCAGTTTCACTATCCGACTGTCATATGGTGTGACAATCAGAGTACACTGAGATTTTGTAGAGATCTAGTACAATGACAATGAAACAAACACATTGAGGTCCACATGCATTTCATCAGAGATCTATTAGACTAGTACATGATAGGATCATTGATTTGTAGTTCTATCTTTCCTTTGAACAAGTTGCCGATATATTCACCAAGACCTTCAATGAGTAGAAGTTTCAGACTTTGCGGGATTGTCTTGCAATGAAGAACATAGTTGCCTAGCAACTGCCTTTTCTTCTTTTGATGCATTGCCTTTTGAGGGGGGGTTTTGTTCCCACGTGGTTTTCCCTCTTTCCTCATTTTTTTTCTAGTGTTCATTAGTTGCATTGTACATGAGTACCTAATATGTCCAAGTATCCGTGACTCATTTTTTACTCCATAGTGATGTTCAGGGGGTGGTGTTGGAGAAATTTATATTTTCGGCACACTAGTTCAGTGGGAGTTAACTGGCTAGTTCTATTTTAGACTTTATAATTTTAGACCATCACCATTATGCATGCATTACTAAGATAGGATTCCATTGCCTATATGAGTGAATATCACTCACTCATTGAACAAATCATAATATAAATTGATTTTCATTCTTCATATTGTATCTCTCTTCCTTTTCTTGATAAGCTTTGTTTGTGTATGCTTTAGCTAGGTCTCCTATGCAGGTTTCCATGAAACACTGACAATATTTCCTTTCATCAAATAAAAAAAATACATCATTAATCTAGGGACTAAAAAATGGGGTATTACATGCTCTACACTAAGATATTTTTGTTATGCCACCACATATCACCTATAAGAATCCAAGTAGACCATACCAAGATAGAAGTTATCCTAAAGATTCTTGTCCAAACAACCCAAAAAGATATGCGTAGCTTGTTCATAGATTTCCTAGGGAATGTAAGATACTATAAGAGGTTTATAGAAAAATTTACTAAGATACCATCATCCCTATTTCAATTACTTACAAAAACTGCGGAATTCTACTAGACTATTCAATGTCAAGTTGCATTTGAGGATTTGAAGGTAAAAATGTTAATTACACTAGTCTTGTAGGGCACAAATTGAGCTATACTTTTCCATATCTCCAAAAACTCTTTGGATACAACTATTGGATCCGTGTTAGGGTAGAAAAAGGAACAACAACCTTATGCCATCTACTACATTGTCAAGAATGCCACTCTCGCTGAACAAAATTATACTGTAAATACGAAATTGTTTCTTTTTGTTGTACATGCCATTAATAAAAAATTTCATTACATTATTTTTTAGTCTGTATTTGTGCATATTGATCAATGTACCATCTCTCATCTCATGAATAATCCTGTCGCTAATGGTAGAGTGACCATATGGCTACTTTATTGCAGAAATTTGAAATCACAATTCTTGACAAGCTATGGAGGGAAAATGTGGTTGTGGATTTCCTATCTAGGCTCACTAATGAAGGAGAAGTCATTCCTATAGAAGACACTTTCCTAAATGAACATCTATTTTATTTGTCTACGAACACACCTTGGTTTGCGGAAATCACTAACTATATGGATATAGGAAAAATTCTACAACATTTGTTTTCAAGAGAACACCAAAGGATCATCCAACATAGTGTTATGTACTCATGGATTGAAGGATACCTCTTCTAGAGTGGGAAGAATCATATTATCTGGTGCTATGTTTGAGAGGATGAGATTTATAATATTTAAAAATCTTTCCATGATGAACCTTGCAGAAGAAACTTTGTTGACAAGAGAAATGAAAATAAATAATTGCATCTAGGGTATTATTGGCCTACCGTCTTATGGGATACCAAGAAATATGTTGGAATATGTGACAAGTTTTAGAGGGTGGTCCAATTAGTTCAATACGATGAGAGTGCCACTCCAACCTTAAGTTTTGGTGGAACCATTTGAAAAATAGGCCCTCGATTTTGTAGGTCCAATCAACCCACCATCAAGACAAAGGGTGTACATCCTAGTGTGCACCAATTATGTGACGAAATGGGTTGAGGATAAGGAATTGCAAAAGTATATTGAGCAAGAAATGGATGACTTCTTTTATGAGGAAATGTTCGTTTTATTCATAGTCCCCAGATAAATTGTTACCGACCAAGTGACCCATTTCAATTCTCATCTTATCTAGTCCATTACCAAGTAGTTCAATATCAAGCACTGAATGTCTACTCCATATCACCCTTGGGAAAATGGACAAGTTGAGGTCACCAATTTAATACCCCTAGGATGAACCCCAATTGAAATGTAATTGTAGATATGTACATAGGATGGTGAGCCAAGAAATTATTTTGGCTATTAATACCTTTTTCAATTATGTGTTTTCACTTTGAATTTAATAGAAAAACACAATTACATGCAAACCATCATGACAAAAAGAGTTTGGGGGGATAAACTCCACTAGGTGGGAAAGGCAAGGGGATAATCCATGGGGCTTAAAACAAGGAAATACTAATAAAATACTTCCATCAAAGGAAAAAAGGTAAGGACATGATTTTTTCCTAAGTCTTTGGAAGGGGCAAACAAATCACCAAGTGATTCAAAGGAAAATTAAGGAAGTGACAAGTGGCACTTCAAGAGCATGCAAAAAAATTAACAAACCTTGGTTCATTTTTCTCATTCCATCCATCTGTTCCAGGGGACTATTATGTTCTCCATGATTCATACCATATCCTTGTTGTTGTAAGTATTGCTACTTGGTTTCCATTTTGGATGTAGAATGCTTAAGGTGGATTTGTTGGGAGTTAATATGAAGAGGTGGGTTGTCAGACCCGTGTGCATTCTCTCCAGGTGAGATAATTGCAAGGAATTTAATTCCCAGAGGTGTCAAGTTGCAGTTATAGAAATATGAATTTTCCTGTACGAATTTTTTGCTGAAGCCTAAAAGGGAAGTGGGGTAGTCATAAGGGCACACTTCCTAGGTGGGACAAGCATGTGGGGAAATTAGAGACTGTAGATTGGTTTTTGAACTTGGCACCTAAATAGGAAATATTTTTGTTGCTGAGAGACCTTACTTGGATAGAATTTCCTTTCCCAAGTGGAGTTTAAGCCCCAACTCAGGGGTGACTTTTTGTCACATACCCACTACCTCAATCAAAATTTTCATTGATTTCTACTGACTCAGAGCCCTCGAATTACCTACGGAGGCCTAGCGCAAGCCAACTCTTTCTCTCTCCCCGTTCCCATGTGGTCGTGGGTCATGGTCATAGTTCAAATAATCACGATACCTCTTTGTATTTCGTGCCTCGGTGCTACAGGGGTGTTGAATCGTTCGACTCTGCAACCGCCGAATCCCGACAGGGTTAGCGTCCGACCAATAGGGACGAATCCCAACAGGGCTAGAGAATAGCCAAAGAGGACAGGCCCCATCACATGGTTAAGTGGAATATAGGTGCCAGAGGGGGAAGTCTGACACGATAGTCGACAGGACAAGAGGGGGCCCCACTTCACATGCCACACTATTCCGGATCCCCACCCCCCATTAAAGGCAGAATTGGTTCCTACCTGTGCGTTCTTCCATGACTCCCTGGACGTAGAAAAATCGACGGTCCAGATACTCCCATGGACCTTGGGGATCTACGGTCCCGATTTCTTTGCTACCTACGAAGACACAAAGAAACCAAGTGGTAAGGTGTTTAACACCCTACTTTCTCCTACCAATCTAACGGTCGTGTGTGACTGCAGATTTCCTGACGAAATCTCGTCTGTCAATCAACACTTATTTATGGTTAAGGTACTTAACCTTCCAGCTTCTTCTTCCTCCGATCTAACGGTCATGAGTGATCATAGATCTCCCAATGGGATCTCATCCATCGATTCGATACTTCATCCTTATGCTGCCATCTCAGGTTTTCAAGAGGAACGTTCATCATCATGCAGGGTTACTAAGGCCTTACGCCTTCATGTTCTCTTTCCCGATTCTTGATGGGATTTTCAAGGAGGGTATCTCTATGGGGAGGTTCACCCAGAGTACATCTAAGGTAGATAAGGGTATCTCTCTCTCGAGAAATGGATATGAAGTCTGAATTAGATCAATACGCATATAAATAACAACTTATGAGGTAAGAGGCCATACATAGTCTTTCCATTATAAACATAAAACTACCAGTACTGAGCAAAATATCATACAGACATTCTTACACTGAAATTATTCACAATTTCATAGCTTATGAGCATAATTATCAGAATACATATATTTCAAGATGCCAAAGGCAAAACACTTATCATAAATAACACCAGGGGTTAAGCAACTGCTGAGAGGGGTGCTCGTTTCCACCCAACCATAGGCTCAACGACTCCCAATGGATTTACCACTAGCCACCCCCTAGCTAAGACCACGATGCTGTGAGACTGCATCTCTATTTGCCAGTGACCAGGAGTGAAGGTTACTCTCCTTCCTCTCTTCTATCATTCACTCTGCATATTTCCAGAGTTCTCTTCTTCCCCTCACGTCTGCCCCCCTAATCGCTTCTACCCCACACCTTATCCTCTTGCGAGGTTGTGTGTGGCGCGATTTCCATCGCACTGGTCAATCATGATGGCTCTACGGATGGGCGGTTCACCTCCCCATCCCTCATTAATTCCTGAGGAGCCATCAACCTGCCAGCCTGCGAGACATTTAATTCGGGGTCAGCGAGCCTCTTTTGGTTCTCCAGGCCAGTGAAGTCCAAATATGGTATTAATTCTCGGTGGAAGTTAACACCACCTTTCCAGGTGCCTTCCACCGCCATCATGGTCTCTTTTTCTGCACATCCCCTCTCAGCAGTCCTGCAATATAAAGTCATAATGTTATTCACATTCATTGACCTTTTCCATAAGGTCCATTCACATCACATAATCACATTCATGAGTTTTCCACAGTTCTGGCCAGTCCAGTTATTTTTACAAACTGGGGGAAACAAGGTGTTACACTTTTTTTCAATTTGTGGGAAACCGAGTCTAAGGTTGGGAGGAAAGTTAGAGGTCGACATGCATTTGGTGTCTCATTTCTACCAAATAAGTGTCCACTATGTGCTTGTTTAATTTACTATTGAATGAGAATGTATGGAATCCTGTGTTGGGTAATACTATGCAATTATTATGAGTTCTTGAAATGAATAATTGTTATTCTTAACTTGCTTTGGTAAATTCTCTATTAGTATTGTTTAGGAGATATAATCAAGTAATTCTTCCATTGGTTTTTACAACAATAATTATCCTAAGCATTTTGGCAATTATACTTGTCTAACACTGTAGTGTTGTAGCTATAACACCTAGGAACTATAAATTACATGTTCTATATACAATTCCAATGGTGGGGTAATTACCCATCTTTGTTCACAAGCAAAGTCTATCTGTTGGTAATACTGTGTATGAGAGGCCAACAAAGGTCAATAACCATATGTTTTGAAGTTTTCCCTTATGATAAATTGGAAAGGTTGCAATAATTTGGACCCTCATTTGAGTGTCCAATAGTAGGCTTATGACTCATTGGTTAATTCTTTGAAAGAACTCAAGGAAATTGAGAAATTCATCCTGTAGACTGATGTAGTGTAAGACTACATAATTGCCAGGACTCGACTATCAATAAAACCCGTTTAAACACTTATGTGAATAGGGGAGAAAAAACAACCATCGGATCTAGTAAGCTGATAGATCTTGATCATCAATATCGTATTAAGCTCAGGAGGGAGATCAACATCGGGGTAGAGGAGTATCGGATCCTAACAGGTTTCCAAGTCTATTGTTGTTTGGATGTTCCCAAAATGTTGATACCCAGTCGACAAGGTTCCCATGCAGGGTTCCAACCTTCTATTTCATGTATAATCATGAGATAAAGTGACATCAACATGATGTGTCATGCCAATAGGACTGCTAGTGTGTTTGAGGAATGACAAGTGTCAGTATTTTTTCTTTCGAGAGGGAAAATAGTATGTCCCTATTAGGCTTAAGCCTCTGGACTATAATACCTTGGTTTTGAGTCTGCATATTGTTGCGCCTCTTCCATCACCTTAGTGAGAAAAATTGAGGTGCTTGCAAGTTCAATTCAGTCTGCTGAGCAGGACAACTAGAAGGAAAAGAGTTAGGGAAAGAAATGAAAAACTATAATTAAGAATTAAACTAAGAAATGCAATAACAACTAAATTCATGAGCATAGGGACATAGAAACAAAAAGAGCCATAAGACCCATGTCACCAATGTTGAGGCTGATCTATTAGTGAAACAATACACCAAGAAGAAAGGGGACTATGAGTCCCTTCTTCCTCCAAGGGAGGGCTCTTGGACCCCCACTAGCTAGCTCTTCTTACAACAAAGAAAAATGGAAAATGATGAAAGAACTCTTTAGAAATACACTCAATGGGTGAGATGGATTGCCCAATGCAATGGTGCAAATATGCTCTTGACAAGGATGGATTACTCAAGAGAATAGAGGCAACATAACATTACTTTGAATTCCTTGAAAAATGAGGTGCATCCATGGCCTTTTTATAGAATTCCTTTGAGCTATTGTTTAACTGAATTGTAGTGTGAAACGGGGATAATTAGGGAATTTCTAGGTCTTTGACCATCCATCCAGTCGAATCCAGTCTAGATTTGAGGGTCAAATCGGCTTGGGAGATGAACCATAAGTGGGCAGGAGGTCGACCACTCTCATAAATGCGTCGTTTAGCAAGTGCGCGACTTTTTGCGATAAAAGTCGCGCATCGTGCCCATGTGCGTGATTTCTGCGTTCTTGTACCACGCATGTGCACGCGCGCCTAGTGTCTTCATAGCGCCCTTCAATTTTTCACTACTTTGTATAGTTTTTGACCCTTTTATGAATGATTTGGTGTTAATTCATGTCCATGGTTTACTTCATCACTATTTGACGATGATGAGTTCTTGTAACCATGTGCGGATGAAATTTCAGTGATAACAAATGCCCCCTTATGGATGAGGTTAGGAGAATACGTATAGCCAAAATATATCCATGTTTCTTCTACTGAGAATGTTGTTGTAAGAGAGAGAAATAGTGGGATCATCCAGAGCGATCTGTTGGAGGGAAAAAGGAACCGGTAGGACCTGACCTTCCATGAGGTGTGCAAAATAGAAAACTGTGTACAAACGAGGTGGGCATGCCCCATGCTCGTGTCATGTAACTCCAAAAAAGATGATTGAAGTGTTGGTGTAGACAACTACAGCACCCTCAGGGGTGGTCGTGATAAAGGTAGAAGATAATTCTGCAGATGGACATACTCTTAATAGTAGGTAGTGATCGTGTAATAAGTATCACCGATTATGTGGGCATTGATAGCCCATCCAAGTTCAGAGGTCTTTGGAAAATGAAAGAACCAACTGCAATAGTCGCAAAGTAAGACCCATCGTAACATGAGAAAGTGTTGGCGTCGAATGTTATGGGGGTCAATGACAATAGGGAGCAATGGTGTTTCACCCAGTGCCGTATGAGATCTCTCATTGAGTGGATAATGAGAATCAAGATATTGTCGCCCTTCTGGAAAACTGTGTCGATGTCGACAAAAAGGGGGACACGACTCCCAGAAGAAAATGGATTCGTGAAATCTACTAGGTGAGTTGAGGAAGTGGAGGAGGTACATGGACGAAGTCAAGATGTGGGAACACTCAATACTACCCTTGGTTGGAGTATGTGTGAGATAAAAAGTGGCCACAACCATTCAACGAGGTTGAGTGTCAGGGGGACGACAAGACCGGGGATAAGTTGTGCCAGAGGCAGGACAAGGTGAACAAATTCAGAGGGCAGAGGTAAGTGGACTGTGAGGTACTCTAAAGATATGGATGATGCCGGTAAGGGTGGACGATAAGTAGTGCTCCAACCAAGGGTGACATGGGTTGTGGTTGGCCAAAAAATGGAAGGAGGTCCCCCAAAGGTGATGACAAAAAGGTAATGTAACGACTAAAAATAAAGGCGTTTGTACAATCAATAACAAATAATTGGGGGGAAGTGTACAAATACAGAAACGGGTGCCCCAGCGGAGTCGCAAATCTGTTGCGCCTCTTCTGTCACCTTAGTGAGCAAAATAGAGGTGCTTGCAAGCTCAATTGGTTCTGCTGAGCAGGACAACTGCAAGGAAAAGAGTTAGGGAAAGAAATGAAAAACTACAATTAAGAATTAAACTAAGAAATGCAATAACAACTAAATTCATGAACATAGGGACATATAAACAAAAAGAACCATAAGACCCATGTCACCAATGTTGAGGTTGATCTATTAATGAAACAATACACCAAGAAGAAAGGGGACTATGAGTCCCTTCTTCCTCCAAGGGAGGGCTCTTGGACCCCCACTAGCTAGCTCTTCTTACAAGAAAGAAAAATGGAAAATAATGAAAAAACACTTTACAAATCCACTCAATGGGTGAGATGGATTGCCCAATGCAATGGTGCAAATATCCTCTTGACAAGGATAGAGTCCTCAAGAGAATAGAGGCAACATAACATTACTTTGAATTTCTTGAAAAATGAGGTGCATCCATGGCATTTTTATAGCATTCCTTTGAGCTATTGTTTAACTGAATTGTAGTGTGAAAAGGGGCTAATTAGGGCATTTCTAGGTCTTTGACCAGCCATCCAGTCGAATCCAGTCTAGATTTGAGGGTCAAATCGGCTTGGGAGCTGAACCATAAGTGGGTGGGAGGCTGACCACTTTCATAAATGTGTCATTTAGCAGGTGCACGGATTTTTTTCGATAACAGTCGCGCATCATGCACATGTGCACGATTTCTACATTCCTGTTTCATGCATGTGCGCGCGCGCCCAGTGTCTTCATAGCGCCCTTCAATTTTTCACTACTTTGTATAGTTTTTGACCCTTTTATGAATTCTTTGGTGTTAATGCAGGTCCATGGATGACTTTGTCACTGTTTGACGATGTTGAGTTCTTATAACAATGTGCAGACAAAATTTCAGTGATAACAGATGCCCCCTGATGGATGAGGTTAGGAGCATATGTATAGCCAAAATCCATGAATGTTTCTTCTACTTAGAATGTTGTTGTAAGAGATAGCAATAGTGGGATCATCCAGAGCGATCCGTTGGAGGGAAAAAGGAACCGGTAGGACCCAACCTTCCATGAGGTGTTTAAAATAGAAAACTGTGTACAAACGAGGTGGGCATGCCCCATGCTCGTGTCATGTAACTCCAAAAAAGATGACTGAAGTGTTGGTGTAGACAAATGCAACGCCCTCGGGGGTGGTCATGATAAAGGAAGAAGACAATTCTGCAGATGAACATACTCTGAATAGTAGGCAGTGATCACGTAATAAGTATCACCGATTATGTGGGCATTGATAGCCCAGCCACGTTCAGAGGTCTTCGGAAAATGAAATAACTAACTGCAATATTCGCAAAGTAAGACCCACCATAACATGAGAAAGTGTTGGCGTCGAATGTTATGGGGGTCAATGACAGTAGGGAGCAATGGTGTTTCACCCTGTGCCATCTGAGATCTCTCATTGAGTGGATAATGAGAATCAAGATACTGTCGCCCTTCTGGAAAACTGTGCTGATGTCGAAAAAAAGGGGGACGTGACTCCCCGAAGAAAATGGCTTCGTGAAATCTACTAGGTGAGGTGAGGAAGTGGAGGAGGTACATGGATGAAGTCAAGATGTGGGAACACTCAAGACTACCCTTGGTTGGAGTATGTGTAAGATAAAAAGTGGCTGCAACCATTCAATGAGGTCGAGTGTCAGGTGGATGACAAGACCAGGGATAAGTTGTGCCATAGGCGGAACAAGGTGAAAAAATTCAAAGGGCAGAGTTAAGTGGCCTGTGGGGTACTTTGAAGATATGGACGATGCTGGTAAGGTTGGACGATAAGTAGTGCTCCAACCAAGGGTGACATGGGTTGCGGTTGGCCAAAAAAGGGAATGAGGTTGCCCAAAGGTGACGACAAAAAGGTAATGTAACGATTGAAAATGAAGGCATGTGTACAATAAATAAGGAATAATTGGGGGGAATTGTACAAATACAGAAATGGGTGCCCCAGTGGAGTCGCCAATCTGTTGCGCCTCTTCTGTCACCTTAGTGAGAAAAATAGAGGTGCTTGCAAGCTCAGTTGGGTCTGCTGAGCACGACAACTACAAGGAAAAGAGTTAGGGAAAGAAATGAAAAACTACAATTAAGAATTAAACTAAGAAATGCAATAACAACTAAATTCATGAGCATAGGGACATAGAAACAAAAAGAACCATAAAACCCATGTCACCAATTTTGAGGCTGATCTATTAGTGAAACAATACACCAAGAAGAAAGGGGACTATGAGTCCCTTCTTCCTCCAAGGGAGGGCTCTTGGACCCCCACTAGCTAGCTCTTCTTACAACAAAGAAAAATTAAAAATAATGAAAGAACTCTTTACAAATCCACTCAATGGGTGAGATGGATTTCCCAATGCAATGGTGAAAATATGCTCTTGACAAGGATAGAGTCCTCAAGCGAATAGAGGCAGCATAACATTACTTTGAATTCCTTGAAAAATGAGGTGCATCCATGTCTATTTTATAACATTCCTTTGAGCTATTGTCTAACTAATTTGTAGTGTGAAAAGCGGCTAATTAGGGCATTTCTAGGTCTTTGACCAGGCTTCCAGTCGAATCCAGTCCAGGTTTGAGTTTCAAATCGGCTTGGGAGCTGAACCATAAGTGGGTGGGAGGCCGACCACTTTCATAAATGCACCGTTTAGCAGGTTCGTGGCTTTTTGTGATAACAGTCGTGCATCGTGCGCATGTGCACGATTTCTGCGTTCCTGTTTTGCACAGGTGCGAGCGCGTCCAGTGTCTTCATAGCGCCCTTCAATTTTTCACTACTTTGTATATTTTTTGACCCTTTTATGAATGCTTTGGTGTTAATGCAGGTCCATGGATGACTTTGTCACTGTTTGACGATGCTTAGTTCTTGTAACCATGTGCGGACAAAATTTCAGTGATAACAGATGCCCCCTGATGGATGAGGTTAGGAGCATATGTATAGCCGAAATACATGAATGTTTCTTCTACTTAGAATGTTGTTGTAAGAGAGAGAAATAGTGGGATCGTCCAGAGTGATCCGTTGGAGGGAAAAAGGAACCAGTAGGACCCGACCTTCCATGAGGTGTGTAAAATAGAAAACTGTGTACAAACGAGGCGGGCATGCCCCATGCTCATGCCATGTAACTCCAAAAAATATGACTGAAGTGTTGGTGTAGACAAATACAGTGCCCTAGGGGGCGGTCATGTTAAAGGAAGAAGACAATTTTGCAGATGGACATACTCTGAATAGTAGGCAGTGATCACGTAATAAGTATCACCGATTATGTGGGCATTGATATCCCAGCCACGTTCAGAGGTCTTCGACAAATGAAAGAACTAACTGCAATAGTCGCAAAGTAAGACCCACCGTAACATGAGAAAGTGTTGGTGTAGAATGTTATGGGGGTCAATGATAGAAGGGAGAAATGGTGTTTCACCCTGTGCCATCTGATATCTCTCATTGAGTGGATAATGAGAATCAAGATACTGTCGCCCTTCTGGAAAACTGTGTTGATGTCGACAAAAAGGGGGACGTGACTCCCTGAAGAAAATGGCTTCATGAAATCTACTAGGTGAGGTGAGGAAGTGGAGGAGGTACATGGATGAAGTCAATATGTGGGAACACTCAAGACTGCCCTTGGTTGGAGTATGTGTGAGATAAAAAGTTGTCGCAACCATTCAACGAGTTTGAGTGTCAGGGGGACGACAAGACCGGGGATAAGTTGTGCCAGAGGCGGGACAAGGTGAACAAATTCAAAGGGCAGAGGTAAGTGGCCTATGGGGTACTCTGAAGATATGGATGATGCCGGTAAGGTTGGACGATAAGTAGTGCTCCAACCAAGGGTGACATGGGATGAGGTTGGCCAAAAAAGGGAATGAGGTTGCCCAAAGGTGACGACAAAAAGTTAATGTAACGACTGAAAATAAAGGCGTTTGTAAAATAAATAATGAATAATTGGGGGGAAGTGTACAAATACAGAAACGGGTGCCCCAACAGAGTCGCCAATGTGTTGCGCATTTTCCGTCACCTTAGTGAGAAAAATAGAGGTTCTTGCAAGCTCAGTTGGGTCTACTGAGCAGGACAGCTAAAAGGAAAAGAGTTAGGGAAAGAAATGAAAAACTACAATTAAGAATTAAACTAAGAAATGCAATAACAACTAAATTCATGAGCATAGGGACATAGAAACAAAAAGAACCATAAGACCCATTGTTTGCACTCTTCTCGTCACTGTGTGAGAAAAAAGTGAGTGCTTACATGCCCAGTTGGGCTCTTCTAGGCATGACAGCTATATGGTAAAAGGTTAGAAAGAAAACATTAAAGCTATTAACAAGAACTAAACAAAAACTAAATGAAACTATGAGCATAGAAATAAAAAAAAAAACAAAAAAAACAGATGACAATGGACCAATATCACCAATGTATAAGTTGGTCTGATAGATGAAATCCAAAGATACACAATGGAGAAAGAGGACTTGGGTCCCTTCCCTCTCCAATGGAAGGCTCTTGAGGCCCTCAACTGATTGCTCTCCTTACAAA